>APFE030077136.1:172903-184100 GCA_000404065.3 Pinus taeda
GACGGAAAACTCAATCTCTAAGCTAAGCACACTTTAATCTAAAACACACCAGCTAAAAGAAAAACTAACCTAACTAACAAATCTTCACACTCGATTTAAGCATAATATCTCTTCAGATAAAGACCATTTCTGGGTTTACCTAAAGAGACCCCGTCAAAGTCTACCAATTCATATGCCCCTTTTGCTAGCTTTCGCTTAAAAACAAAAGGACCATGCCACATAGGCACGAATTTTCCAGCGCCCAATTTATCATTTGCTTGATCGTACAAAAGGACTAAATCTCCTTCCGAAAAATTTCGAGGGGTTACATTTTGATCATACCGAGCCTTAATACGTTTAGCATGAGATTATATCGCTAATGTAGCATCGTGGCGATTCTCATCTAGCTGAGCTAAGTATAATAAACATCTTTCCTCTTCGGAAGTAGCTGGAAGTAATTCGATGGCCATTCGTAATGACGGGATTTCACATTCAATAGGTAGCATAGCTTCCAAACCATAAACTAGTTGGAAAGGAGTGAACCCTCTTGATGTTTTGACTGAGGTTCGGTATGCCCACAGTGCTGAGAATAACATGTTGTGCCAGTTCGACCGATGAATCCCAATGATCTGTCGGATCATGATGACTAAGACTTTGTTGATGGCTTCAACCAGACCATTAGCTTGTGGATAATAAGGAGTTGAACTGTCATGACGCAAGCCAAGCTGGTCTGTAAGTTCTGTCATCATAATTTTTCGAAAATGACGCCCATGATCAGTGATAATCGCTTGTGGAACACCAAACCTAGCAATTATA
The DNA here is from genome assembly GCA_000404065.3 of Pinus taeda. Taxonomy (NCBI): domain Eukaryota; kingdom Viridiplantae; phylum Streptophyta; class Pinopsida; order Pinales; family Pinaceae; genus Pinus; species Pinus taeda. The sequence goes on from APFE030077136.1 coordinate 173,699, forward strand.
TGATTGAATACGAAAATTGCAGCTATTTTGCCATTTGCCTCAAATGTAGGCATCGCCTCGGCCCACTTAGTAAAATAATCTATCGCGAGGATAATGTACGCATGCCCCCCGGCCGAGTGAGGGTTACATGTAATATAATCGATACCCCATTTTGAAAAAGGACCAACAGAAATTATAGGGTGAAGAGGAGCAGGTGGAGCACGCATCTTTCGATCAAAAATTTGACAATTGTGACATTTTCGGACTGCAGTAATACAGTCTTTAAACAAAGACGGCCAGAAATAGCCAGTGCACAATATCTTTTGGGCAGTGGCATACCCAGACATATGACTGTCACATGCTCCAGAGTGACAGTCATTTAAAACCCTTTCGGCTTCTTCATGAGTCAAACAACGTCGAAAAATAGAGTCTGCCCCCAGGCAATAAAGAGTATCACCAATAATTTTGAATTGTTGGGATTGGAATCGGACTTTTCGATGGTCGGATCATGAAAGATTGGGCTGAAAGGTTTGGGTTTTGAGATAAGTGTTGATATCTCCATACCACGGATCTAAAATTCTGATCAGAAACAAGGATTCGTCCGCAATGGGCTCTTCCGCCACAGTTTCATAATCAACATGGGGAAAGTCACACATAATTTCCATGAAAACTAAAGATTTCTTTGACTTGTATTTTTCAAATTCCAAATAAAACTCCTGCAAGATGACAATCCATTTGGAGTACTTGCCCCCCAGCAATTGTTTGGTCAAAATGTAGATCATGGGGTTGCAATCAGAAATGGCTGTAGTTTTGCATAATAAAATGTAATGACGAAATTGTTGGACAGCTTGAACAGTTGCCAATGCCAACTTCTCCACATGTGAATATTTTAACTCAGTTGGATTCAACGTGTGACTAAGGTAATATATCACATGTTCCGTACCGAAATTATCTTCCTGAACTAACACCATTCCAATGGTGGAATAGGAAGTGGCGAGATACAAGTAGTAGTCTTGGTTGTAGTTGGGAGGATGCAACAACGGTGCATGGGTCAACACATGTTTTAACGCATCAAAATATTTCCGAGCTATCTCATCCCAAAAGAATGAAGCACTTTGTTTCAACAACCGGGTAAAACCCTTTGTAATCTCGGCGTAGTTAGGGATAAATCGACGTAAAAAGGTTGCTTTCCCTTGCAAACTTTGGAGTTGGTGAAGACTCGAAGGAGGAGGCAATTTGATGATAGCTTTGACCTTCGAAGGATCGACACGAATGCCGGCTTTTGAAACTACAAATCCCAGTAATTGACCTGTTTCGATGCAAAACATGCACTTGTGGGGATTCAACCGAATTCGATAATGCCTACACCTCAGGAAGATTGCTCATAAATGGATAAGGTGGTCAGCTCTATGTAAGGAATGAGCAGGCAAATCATTGAGATAAGGTTGCACAATGTGTTTTATATCATGAAACACGTAAGACATAGCCCTTTGAAAAGTTGCGCCGACGTTCTTAAGGCCAAAAGGTAATTTGCAATAAGCAAATGTTCCCCATGGACAAATGAAGGTTGTTTTTGGTTGATTGGCAGGCAGAATATTGATTTGATTGTACCCCGAAAAACCATCCATAAAGGAGAAAATTTCACTGCCGGCACAATCATCAATAATTTGATCGATATAGGGTGCAGGGTAATTGTCTTTTGGACATGCTCGATTAATATCGCTATAGTCGATACAGATTCTTATTGTTCCCTGCTTTTTATTCACAGGAACAATATTCGATACCCAATCTGTTAACGGGATTGGATAAATGAAACCTCCTTTCAACAGTTTTTCAACTTCTGCTTCAATCGCAACAGCTTTTCTCGGGTGAATCTGACGCAAACGTTGCTGAACGGGTTTAGCATCCGGTTAGGTTTTAATTTCATGAATTACGATTGCTGGATCGATTCCTGGCATTTCCTCATAGGACCAGGCAAACACGTCACGGAATTCTTGAAATAGGGCCTTGTATGTTTTGATTTCATCGTCTATACAAGAGGCACCTATATGAACGTTTTCAATTATTCCAGACTTAACTGAAATGTCAAGGGGAATGGTTTTGGAAATATTTCCCAAATTTAACTCAGAGTCAGGATGTTTCATTGGATTCTAAGCTTTCTTAACGTATTCAGCTGTAAATATTGATGAGAAACCGTTTTCAAAACGATCGCTCTCGGGTAAGAACGAAGATCTATGATGTAGATCTTCCCATGGTAGCTGATAAACACATAGGATTTCGCAAATTTGCTCATCTGATTGAACAAGTTCGGAAAACGTTTCTAGTTCTGAGGTTGATGTTGAAAATGAGTCTTCATGGACTTCTTTCATTAAGTCGATTTTGGTTGATATTGGGTCGGAAAACAACAGCACAGTCTGATATGCAAATTCATACGGACTCAAAGGCATAAGAGTAACAAATGAGTCTAACTCATTTTCAAAAGGAATGATCCAAGGATCAACATTAACGATAATTCCTGATGAAATCATATGAATTGTTGCAGTAGAAGACGATGCGTTGATAGGAGGGAAAGGAAAAGTGCCCAGTAAACTGGAATCTTTAACTAATCCTACACCAACATCCCGATAAGGGATCGTCACTTTGCCAACATACTGAATACTTTCAGCAGAGGCTGGGTCGGATGAAAAGTATGTCAACTGGTCTATGGTTACGATCTTTCCATTATGAGGGAACTTGATAAGTTGAAAGACCGATGAGACAACAACTGTCATAGCGTAGGACCAACTACGACCCAAGAGAAGGTTGTAATCTAGAGGGGCATCAACCACCTCCACATCTAGATTAACGGTTTTTCCTACAACCCCTATAGGTAGATCCTGTAAAATGCCAAACGGATGAAACCCATGGCCATCAAAGGCCTTAAGAATTGTCGGGGATAGATTGAGTGAAGGAGAACCAAGCGATCTCCAAAACTGTATTGACATAATGCACGTGGAAGCTCCCTCGTCAATCACAGTCCTATGAACAGGTCTGTTTTTTACTATCACTGGAATCTGGACAACCATTTTATAGGGGAGACGCGGTGCACTATTTTCTAGATCAAAGATTATTAGGTTCGGGTCCTGAATGTCAACATCTCCTATAGCCGACAGAAGTAATTTACGCTGTGTTGGACATGATTGCAGCACTTCCAAAGCCGACATTGCTGAGGGTGAAACAGCTAGATCCTCAACAATGTTGTAATTCTGAGCTGCTCTCACATGTGGATTGAAAGCAGACCTCCGAAGTACACCCTTAGTGGGCGGTTTGATTACTAAGTCTGGGTTAGGTTTCTCAATCTGTAGTGGATCAGAACTGGGAGCTGAGGTTAATGGATTGGACTGAGAATATTCTGCTTCTTTTCCATCAACAGGACTTTTACTACCATAATCTTGCGATCGAGTCGCAATCATTACATGAGACATCATCAAGATGGGTTCTTCATTGGCACTAGAGGATGAACCGATCATCTTACTATCTTGAGCGGGAAAAGGATCCTTCAAGACAGCAGGAGTTTGGGAATCTTTCACGATTTTTGCAACCTCCGCTCGATGAGGGAAGTCTCTCGTATAATGGTCTTCATCGCAAATGAGACACGGATAACAAGGTTTGTGCTTTTCTTCAGAGGGTTCCACTTTTTCAGGTTTCTCTTTTGGATTTTTCTCTTTATCCTTCTTCTTCTTCCCTTTCTTCTTACCACCGTTTTTAGGTTTGGCTGTAGAAGATTCTACAACATGAATATCGGTGGAAAGTTCCACGGACGATTCTCCTATCGGGGAATCTGGAAAGGTTATTATAGGAGAAGAATTCTTAGAAGATTTCTTCTTACTTTTAGTATTCACCATGCCAATCATACCATCAGCGGCATGAGACCCCGAAGGAGCAGCAGCGATTTGATTTTGACTAGTTAGGTTGGGGATCTTCTCGTGTAATGTACCCAACTGAGTGTAAACTAAGTGAAGGCTGCGCTTGAGCAATGACTTGCTCTTCAGTAACTACTCTGGCTTTAGCTACGTCTTCAATGATCTTAGGCAACAAGGATTTTACAAACCACTCAGCTAAGATTTGATCCGGGATATAAAACTTCACTAAACGCCGTCGACGTCTCCATTCATGGGTATGATCTGAGATGTGAGTTGACGTCGACTGTTTTAACGAAGTTAATAGCTCTGTGCCATTGTCAAATCTGACTGGCAACTGAAAATGAGTTAAAAACGAGGTAGCTAACTGACTAAAATCATAAAAAGTGGCTCGCGGTAGCTCGATATACCATTTGGCCGCAAGACCAACTAGAGTGCGTTGAAACGAACGTAAACGAATAGAATCATCAGAAATGGAGTTGGATGCACACCAGAGATGATAAGTCATCACATGGTTAGACGGATCCTCTCCAGGTTTACCTTCGAATTTTGGAATGTCACTGGGCAACTTATGCGGCATTGGCGGCCAATACGGAAGATAATTGATTGGATCGTTCGTAAGGCGCGTCAAGTCAGGTAAGTCCAAAGTTGCAATGAATGGTAACCGACGATTAGGGTCCCTGAAACTTGGGGTCTCCAAACCATCCCCAGGAGGAGGATATCCAGGATAACTAGGAATGGGAATCGCATTCGGGATATTTTCTCCTCCTGGAAAACCAGGATTAACCGAACCATACTGGGGTTGCAAAGTTTGTTGATATGTATACCCAGGGTACGGTTGATACTGATAGGTTGGTTTCTGCGTAGCAGAACCATATTGAGGTTGATACTGTCCCTGGTACGGAGGTTGAATAAATTGAGGTTGAGAAGTAACAACCGTACTTCCTACAGGCATCTGGACCGAAGTATGGACCGTAGATCCAGACTGAGGTAAAGAGGTCTGAGGAGCAGATACAGGAACAGTAGAAACCAGAGCTGCTGATACTCCAGAAGAAGGTGGGGTAGATGGAGAAGACGTTGCAGTAGTTGCAGTAGACATTTGAGGCAGAGTACGGGGTGTACTAGGCCCAGCCTGAGAAACTACAAAAGGTGCAGAAGTTTGAGCAGTGGACTGGATGGGTTGCTGAGATGGACCAGCGACCTGTCCAGGTTTGGATGACGACTGCACATTCGGTTGCAAGACCTGCTGATTTTGAGATGGATCCCACACCAAATTTGTTCTGGGGTATTGACCTTGAGGATACTGAGGACCATAACCGAGTTGAGGGTAAGATTGATAATACGGTTGACCAGAAGGCGGTTGGTAACCTTGAGGTGGGTACTGACCTTGGCGTTGATGACCCTGAGGCACGTACTGATACTGGGGTTGACCTTGAGGTACGTACTGATACTAAGGTTGACCTTGGGGTACATACTGAGTCTGGGGTTGACCTTGAGGAATGTACTGTCTCGTAGGTAGGTACTGTCCTTGAGGTTGGCCCCCAGGCGCAAATTGAGTACCTTGAGGCTGCCCCCCAGGCATATACTGAGTACCCTGAGGTTGCCCCCAGGCGCATATTGAGTACCTTGAGGTTGCCCCCCAGGTGGTAACTGACTGCCTTGAGGTTGACCTGACATCATCAGAATTTCTTCTGCACTCAACTGTTTAGGACCACTACTTCCAGTTAACAACTTTTGTTCGATAGGACGAGGAGACGCTCCTGAAAAAGTACTAGAAATGGACTGATACCCAGTAGGAAAAGAAGGACCGCCGTATAAATAGGCTTCTAGAGATTGGGAATACATGGATGACGGACTAGACATATTCAATGCAGGATAATGACCTCTAGGTGAAGGGTGATAAAAAATGCGAGGTGATGTAAAACTGAGTCCCGGATTTTATAAAAGATTGGTCAGTGAACGATACCAATCAGTACTCCTAGGTGGACTATAAAAAATCTATTCACGCTCCCTAAACTCTAAAATTGGTCGATTATCCGGAAAAGGGAAGATTTCTTCGATATCCGCAATAGCAAGTTCTTCGATCGCTATGAGTCCAGCGGGAAGATCTCGGGTAATTACAGTTTCTACCCTAGGAGAGCTAGGACCACTAGGAGTCGCAGAAACAATCTCTGATACGGGAGTAGGAGAAACTTCAGATTCGGGTTCAGATACGTCAGGTTCTTCACCTATATCACTAGTAGACGCAATGCTACCAGTAACTTCTGAAATTACTACGGGTTGAGAATCAGAATATTCTACCAAAGAAGGTTCTCCTTCTTCAGGTGATTGATTTCTACCACTACTGGGAGATATGAGAACTCTCAAGCCTTCAATGTAGCTTGGTATTGCTTCAGGAGGTTGACCTCGAAGTCTACGAGAAGTCCTCAGTAAATCAGCCACATTAACAAACTCAGGGGATTCACCCCAAAGTCTATGGGAATGTCTCGATAATTCAGCCACAACTAAAAACTTTTAACTACTTCACATGCAAACAAAGTAAAATCTCAATGAAAATCACCTAAAGTCTCTAAGAACCAAACAAATTTGAAGCACACGCCTAAAGAATCTAAGAGATCAAACACACACAAACAGTAACTTTCCGGACCGAAAATACTAGTTGGTGATGAAATCCAATGTCGCAGAGTTCGATACAGAAATAGTAGTTGGAAAAGTTACCTCGGCAACTTGCTTATGAATAGACTGGACCAAGTTTCTCCACTTAACCGTCTCGAGCAAAGAGAACCCCCCAGAAAATCCAAGTGAGTCTAACCGACATCTGCTCCAGGTACAGTGGGATCTTCCCGCCACCGTCACCTTAGGAAGAATCCTAGAGAATATGGACACTAAGGTTACCAACAGAAACAAATATACCTGGGGGAACAGTCTACGATCCGATACGTATGCAAGGACAGAGTAGAAAGCTCAATCCCCTTGAAGGCTCCTCGAAATAAATTGAGGTTTACCAACAAGTGACCCCAGGCTCCTCGACAATAATCCGAGGTTTACCGTTTGTAATACGTGAATATCTGGCATCGTTCCCAATGAGGAAGGATTGATTTCCCACACTGGTTTCGGACACGATCTCGTGCTTTCTCCTTTAAGAGGAGCTTTCCCAGAGTATAAATGCAACAATTGGATTTCTCCTACCACAAGATAAAGCTACTTGTTTGTTTTACTTATCTTGGAGAGTTAATTACTCGCTACTCCAAGATACTAGCCTAAGCTATATTGGTGTATCAGAGCCCTAGAAAATTTTTTTTACTAGATTGATTTTATATTAAGCGTGTTTTTTAGTGGTTTTTGGTTAAGTCAAAAGGTGATGGAGATGAAATTTATGGTGTAAAGACTCGACTCAAAATCACTACCAAGATGCACTTAAGATGGCTAACTAATCTTTTCTCCTCAATGAAGTTCTAGCTAAGAAAGAGTTGGAAGATGCAAATAATTAAAACACAAATATTTCTTTAACGATCAAATCAAAAGAAGAGTATTCATTTCAATGCACTCAAAAACAAGGCAACTAATTATTTCCACGAGAATTTCTCTTTTCATTCGAAAACTCAAATGCTACTAAGAACAAGCTTTTTTCAAAAGAGACCTTTCATTTTTCTTAAAAAACATTTAAAACTATAACTAAAGAAAATCTTTGAGAAAACTATTGAATAACGCAAACTTAAGATCTACAAACTAACAAAACCCTATTTGAAGTAAAAAGCTTACAAAAATTCTTTTTGAGGATGTTTTACTTGGTCACAAGCAAACCAAGGACTAATTTGTTCAGAATCACAAATAAGTCAGGAACAACCAATTTTTTATTCCTTTTGAAAAGGAAAATCCAAACTTTCAATCACAAGCTTATCGAAGTTTTGAAAAGAGAAAACTCAAAGCGGATTTCTCAACAAGGGGAGATTTCATAAATGGTCAGACTCTCAAGAAGACTGGTAGACACTAAGGTGATCTGAAGTCTCTACAGCCTCTAAGCTCAGAGCCACTACACAAACAAATTGAAAAACAACCCAACAAGTAAAACTTCTAAGAATTTCACCTAAAACGCTAATGCTAATGAAATTAAACCAAGGAAAGATTTCAACCAGTCACATGCAGGTATGGGTAGAGGACAACCACTAGAAAAACAAAATAAAATTAACTAAAAGAGAAAAAGTCAAGATTTTCAAAAATTTAGCAGGGTACGCAGGTGCAGAGTTCACCCAGATGCGGGTACGCTCTGTGCACAAAACCAAAGTGCGTACTGGTACGCACTGTGATAAAAGTGCAGGCTGCGGACTTCAACTAAAGTAATGAAAAAGAAAAAACAAAGCTAAATTCACTAAGTCTACCCAAAACGACACACAACAAGCCAAAAACAGAAACAAAAAGGCAAGTTTCTCAAGCCAAATAAAAACGAGGAAAACAATCAAGTCCCCAGCGGAGTCGCCATTTTTTCACGCGGAATTAGTCGATCTTGCGAAAAAGACAGACCTTCCTAGAATCTAATGAAGACCTAATGACAAACAAACCAACTAGACACTATCTTTCTCTAAATGCACTTTATAAATAATGGTAAACAAATGTGTTTAAGGGCCTACCTCATGTCCAACGCAAGTTTGGAGATTCCTTCGCTCCTTTGATCCAAGTAAGTTCCTTTGTCACAAACCTGCAAGCACAAACAAGGCAAACGATTAAATAGCAACTGAATATCCAATATTATAAAACATATTTAACATGAAAGTCAAGGAGTCCATGAAACAAATAACATGAGATACTTGTTGAGAAAAATGAGCTTGATTGTATTAATTCAAAAGGAGAAGAACCTTACAACCTTTGCCTTGACGCTGTACAAGCTCCTCCAGGGTCCAACAAGAAGTCTCCTCTACTTTGACAAGCTTCACTCACTCCCCAATGAAGCCAAAAAGGTATGTGATCTCTCCTCTTAAGCTCAAATAGGAAGTCTTGATTTCACTAGCATTTAACCTCAAAAGTTCAGCTTCTAACCTCTCTAGCCACTAACCCAATGCCTCAATTTATAGTGCAATGGAGATCAGTTACCAGCTCCTCCTTCAAAGGGATAGAGTCCTCCTTCAAAGGGATAGCTCCTCTCAACAAGGGATTAGTTCCTCCTATGATGGGATGCATGAACCACTTGGAGCGAACAATCCACGTAAGAAATGCTTCTAAAAAACTCTAGAATTAATCCAAGATGAGTTTTTTAAGATAAAGATTGCGCCTCTTGACTTTTACAGGGGTACGCACCCTCCCCTTTACGTATAGAGTGTATAAGTACGCAGATAACTTGAACAAAAGGTGCGGGCCCGCAGGGAAAATTAAGAGAAAGTGTGGAACCAGAGTTACATTTCTTTTTTGATGTCTTTCTCTCATTTCTCATGCTTGTTTTGAAGAGCTAAGGATTAAGACTTGCTTAGGAAGCTGGTATAGGTAATGATAGGCCTACACCGACTGCAAATAATCAAGGTGATGATATTTTTATGTAACAGTTCCCATTTATAGTTGATATGTCCACCAATCTTAAATCTGTTTGCAGATCTTTGAATCTTTCCATCTGTGGGTCTTCCCTCCTTATTCCTCCTTTATTCTCCTCTTTAGATGTGGTCATATTGAAGTCTCCTGCAATAATCCATCTCTGATCCTGGTGCATATTCCTTAGCTTTTTCATGTGAGTGAGGAATAGGCCTCTATCTACCGGGGTGTGGGGCCCGTAGACTGTAGACACTACAAACCATTCACTTTTCCTGATGGGTCTGAATTTTCCTATTATGATTCTGGGCATTCCTATCCACCAATCTGTTAAAACTTCCACTGGGTCCCAGATTACTACTATCCCTCCTGCACTTCCTTTAGCATTTATGATTAACTTGCTCATATCTAGGATTTATTTTATTGAGTATTTCCTCCATATTCTGACCTAAGATTTTTGTTTCTTGAATAAGCATAATCTGTGGTTTGTCTTTTCTCAATCTTTCTGCTAGATGTCTCTACTTCCCTTTGCTGTTCAAACCTCTAATATTCCAAGATGTCAAAATCATTGAGGGGTTTGATTTAGGTTTTGGAACACCGTTGAAAGTGGAACCACTCTCCCTGTGTTTACTAACATTTACCCCATTAGTTGTATGGAATATTTAATATTTTTCCTACATTTTTTTTTTCCTGCCCTTTACTTGCCCTAGCTGGTCTGTTCGGGTATCCTTCTAATTCTCTTGTTGTTCTTCAGGCACTGTTTTACCTTTTTCCTGCTTGCGTATATATTGCTGGAATGTTTCTGCATACAACCTTTTCTGGTCTTTAGGGATAAAACACTCATCCAAGGAGCTTTCCTCTTAGTATGGGATCTTTCACTGCTGGAGCTGTTGTCTGTCTCTTTGTCTTCTTGGTTTTCCATGGTTTGATCCTCGCCTTCCCCTTCTTCTTGGAGGATTTTAAAGCTGTTTGATTTCCTTGGGTTTATTTGTTGTACCTTCCTGTCTTCA
>APFE030077137.1:0-43591 GCA_000404065.3 Pinus taeda
GACCTCTAACCATCATAGCTTCTGATGTAGAGGTTTCAGAATGCGACTTCCTCCTTGTTTCTTCCGATAATAACGATGCAACTACATCATCAAACTCAATAGTTTCTGATGAACTAAGACTTATAGAAGTAACAAAATGATCCCATGATTCGGGCAACGAGCACAATAAAGTAATAGCTTTATCCTCGGATGGAATTTTTACTTCTATACTTTGTAATTGCATAAGAAGAGTATTAAAAGCATTTAAATGATCAGCAATCGATGTACCTTCCTTCATTCGCAAACCATACAACTTTCGCTTCATGAGAATCCTATTGGTTAAGGATTTGGTCATGTACAGTTTCTCCAGTTTCATCCACAAACCAGCAGTTGTTTTCTCCAACACAATATTAAACAGGACATCATCAGCTAGACACAGTCGAATAGCACTAATCGCTCTTTCATCCATCTCGGCCCACTCATTATCTGTGATGTTGTAAGGCTGTTTGGACTTGCCCAACAATGCCTTTGCCACGCCATGTTGGACAAGCAAGTCATGCATCTTCACCTTCTAGATCTCGAAATTATTCTTGCCATTAAATTTCTCAATTTCAAACCGGGCACTTTGAGTTTTCGCCATTTGTATCAAAAAACACAATAATCTCCAAAACGAACGTTTAGATACCAGCAATTTTAAAAAAACTGCCTATGCTTTTGTTTTTACACAACAAAAAAACTGACTTATTGCTGTGCAAAATTACAGTATATAAACTGAGTATCAAACTCAAGAGTAATACATCCCTTTCATGCAACCATGCGCCAGCAATCAACCCACACACCAACCATCAAAACTACGCACCAATGTAAGTGCTAGTTTATCATAATACGTTCAAGGAAAAACAAGTTAATGATATATGGAATTTGCATTTCCATATACGGGCATGAATGTGTCACTTGGTTTCAAATATGGTGTAAAAATTCGTGGGCATAATGATATTCAACCGTCAAATATTTCGATTTTGGCTTTCCATTCGTACTTAGATGGTTGATTCAACATGGCACCATTCAACGTTCAACATTACTTCGTTGAATTTGGTGCCAATATATAACGCGCATAATCATCTGCACGCATTCCTTGTAGAGCCCCACTCGAACAGCAATCTTTGCTCCCGTTTCAATGTACGCTCCAATACTTATCAGCAACGTTGGCTTAAGAATGAATTAGAGGCACAGCGGACAGCGCAGCACCATTTAATCCACCGCATCTCTGAAATGTGTTGGGGACTCCACGTCTCCATGCAGCAACAGTCACGACCACGCCTCCAGCAATGTACAGCAATGTATAGGCCTCCACGCAGCAACAGTCACGACCACGCCTCCAGCAACAGTCACGACCACGCCTCCAGCAATGTACAGCAATGTACAGGCCTCCACGCAGCAACAGTCACGACCACGCCTCCAGCACGCACCTCCAGCATGCAATCTCAGCACCTCCAGCACTCCAACATTGCTCTGATACCAATTGTTGGAATCCAGAGGCTCAGCTAAATTAAACAAAATACACAACAGATCAATCATGCACAGAAGACACAAGAATTTAACGTGGTTCACCCAACCAATCTGGGCTACGTCCACACAACATAGGCATCGGCAATTTATTAATCAAACAGGAGATTACATAATGAAATCCTCACAAAACCCTCACCCTCTTAGCAAACATCTGAATGGTTGCCTGTTATATAGCAAAGAGAATCTAACAACCTCATTAACTCACTCACATCAAATATAGGAGGCATTAATCATCTCCCAACAACCTGGAGCTAATCTAGGAACTGAATTTCTATTGTTGTCACCTACAGAGATTTTTGCCTATTTCACTTCAAACAGAAAATCTCAACAAATGTGACATGCATTTATTTAATTTTTCAGGGTATGTCGCATCTCCTCTAATGCGAACATCTTTGCTCGTCTGTATCATGAAAGCCAAAATAAAGCATTAAATAAATGCAAAGTAAATTGTTGTCACCTAGGGGGCCTTCTCTACCACGCATTTGGGCATTGTCATGACAAAACTTGAAATTTTTATGATAATTAGGTGGGTTTAAATGTTGGCGTTGTCATGACAAAACTTGAAATTTTTATGATAATTGGGTAGGCTTAAATGTAGGGATTTGATGGTAATCATCATATGTTTTTTGCCATTAATACTTATATACTTATTATGGGTCTCTTTCATACACTGTCATTTATATAATTACTTCAAATCTATGTGATACTTCATAATATAACGATTTTTTGTATGTATACATAAATCAATAATTAATTATTTTAAAATTAATTAAAATGAAAAAAAAAATTATATTGTTTTTTAAAATTAAATAAATATTATGCTTATCTATTTATTTATTTTTAAAAGTTAATCGAATTCTCATCCTAGTTATTAACTAATTCCAATGTCAAAATATAAAACAAAACAATACACTACGAAGCATTTTCTATCGTTCATCTTTTAACTTTAAAATGGTATGTAACTTTTCTCTAAGTTCGCTTACACTCCAACGTGATACAATGATACACCATAGTTAGACAATGCCTTATAAGAAAATTTTAATGTATTATGGTATCAGAATTTCCAAATGAACCTGTGACATGGAAGTTATTCAAGTTGCTTTGAGTAGGGGATGAAAACACGGTAGACATATACCCAAGCTTGTATGGCTTTAGCACTAAAAATGTGGATAAGCCTCTCGGCCAAAAACATCAAGCTTCTTCACAATCTCTCCATGGTCATCACATCTGCTGAGCCCAAATTCTTCTTTGCTCAACACACAAATATATATTATAATCCCTCTTAGCGCATATGACAAAACAAAATTTTAAAAAACAAATGAATTTGTGGCGTTATAACATGGAATCATAATATGTTATTAGTATTGGTGAGCATTTTGTAAACAAATTATGCTAAATAGATCTGTGTTTTACTTAAAATATATACAATATTTTTTTGGTGTTTCTTGTGTAACGATCTCAATTGTTTAATATCTAATATTTACTTTCTATGTATACAATTGTTCAAATTTACAAATAATCATCATTAACTTCACATAGGTCAAATAATCATCATTAACTTCACATATGTATTTTTTTACTTAGCTGCAAGGTTGTTTAAATATAAAATGATATTATCACTTTAGTCATGCTCTTGCTTCTTAAAAGGTTAATATTGAAAATTATTAGCCATTCTCATGCTTTTAAAGTGTTAACCTTCAAAACTAATCGAACAATTTTAAAGTAATTTTGATCATGACAAGTGTTAGAATTTCTTCCAGGTTTTTCTGATGGGTAGAAAATCAAATTCCGTGTCAGGATAAGAGTATATGTAATGTGTATGTATTTTTAAGTTTTTTATATTTTAAATTTTATCGATGAATAGATGAATATATGTTTAAAATAAACATGGAAATAAATATTGAATTATAATTTATTTATTTTTTAATTATTATTATTATAATATAATTTTGTGTTTTAATATTTTTTAAAATAATTATTGTATTTGTATTGGCGCTCTTTAATTTAGCATAGTATAGATGTTGTAATGTTTAAAATTTTGATTTAGTCAAAGGAAAAAAAAAAAATATTCAAACTCCAATCTGTAGTTTTTTCCATTATATTCTTAATCCATGTTTTCCCATGGTATTATATTTTAATATGGATTATTTAAAGGTTAATAATTAAACCAACATAGATCCATATTAACTCCTGATTTACTGAGCGCCAAAATGAATCAAAATTTATATTTTCATTTTAAAAGAGGTTTGCACCTCAAGAAAGAGATTTTGATCTCTCTCAGTGCTTGGTAGATCTCGAGTTAAGATAGATTTATATACAATATATTTTCAATATGAATGTAAAAAATGAAGAGTCAACATTCACTACCAAATTTTATGGGAAACTTCACACTTTCATTGAAAATAATAAGATTTAAATTTAAACTAAAGAACAAATAATAAAATAAATTAAAATTTTGAAAGATAATAAATATTTTTTTATTATAGATTTTATTATTTAATTGTCCAAGAGGTTTTGGATAAGTTGGTGATCGGGTGCTCTGTTAAGACACTCCTTGATGTGAAGTCGTCGGTTCAATTCCCACCCCGATCGGGGTGATACATTAGACATGATGAAAGATAGTCTGCCAAGCTATATATATATATATATATATATATATATATATATATATATATGTATGTATGTATGTAGTATGTATGTATATATATATATATATATAATGTAAATATATGTTTCCAGGGGTGCGGCCTAACTGTCAGAGAACATGTTGTTAAGACGTTCATGCCACTGTGTAGGTCACAGGTTCAATCCCGCTTTACCTATGTGTCATGCTTGGGGGACGTCTGGTTGCACCTGGGGGTTATAGCGGCAGTCGACAAGTATTGACCTCGTGTCACGCGAGTATGAAACTGCCGCATTAATGATTCTTCCAGCTAAATAATTATTATTATTATTATTATTATTATTTTAAAAAACAAAATTTTATAAATTATTATCCACACTAAATTAACCTTAATTTAAACATATTAATAAATTTTAAAACATATTACAATATATTAATTACCTTATACTAAAGTTTATCTCTCCTCTTTTTCTCTCTCCTTTCCTTCTTCTTTATTTCATTTTCTTCTTTTATTTTTTTCTTATTTTATTTATTTATTTATTTCTTTTGGTTTACAAACCTTGGAGATCAGTAACCGTTATATCCATAAAATAATTTCACCAAGTAAATCCACTCAAAGGGATCATTTCTTGTCAGCTCAACCATAGAGCATGGCCCTGAAAGTGTCGAGAGGATTGGACCTGTGACCTTGTAATAGAAAATGTGCTTTATGGATAGGAACTTGACCAATTAAGATAACTCCCGGGTCTTAATAGAATTTATGTAATTATTATTATTATTATTATTATATCCTAGAGGAACCCAATATCATGTCTAACACGTAGCTACTAGTAAACCTATAGTGGTCTATGACCTATCCTCATCCCCGTAAACTAGGCCACAACTAGGGGTATTTGAACATTGAATCTCTCAGATTTCACATTACTTCAATCAACAATTGAGTTATTTTCTACTACTAGCAAGTCTTCTTATGTGCTGAAATTACACACAAATTATTAGTTTAAATAACATTATATATATATATATATATATATATATATATATATAGAGAGAGAGAGAGAGAGAGAGAGAGAGATCTTGGTTACACTAGCATTAACCTTAGTGGTTTGAAATTTAAACTATGTTGTTCCTACATCACAAAATCAGATATCAAATAGGTAATTATTTAAGAATTAATTCAATAAGGATGCTGTAAAAAATAACTTATAATGACAAAGTTCAATTTAAAATTTCTCTTATGAGCCCATCTAGTTCAAGTATTGAATGTTTGGCTTTGATGCCACTCTGTAAGGTAGCCAACCCCCGTAACTCCTAATTAGGGTTGTGGGGTTTATTTATACCATGTAAATGATTTCCATAAGCTTTGACAAGTATGCTTATCCAAGGCCCACTTGACCATACTAGCCACAATTTCCCGATCTGCTACTTTGTAAAATCAACCCCTTTGTGAAAATTTTGCATTGCTCTGACTAACCAAAACCCTAACTCCAAAGATCCTAAAAAAATCAATTTTTAGCCAATAGAATCCTAGAAGAGTGGTTCCCCTAGTTATAACCTAATGTCTAGAGTATAATGGAATTGATAGTTCACTCATATGAGTCATCATTAGATTTTTATGGTGAGTTACAACTCACTTCATAAAGTTATTCAGGGATAATTATGAATTTGGTCTAGGGGTATAAAAGCCAAGATAATAATAAAAAAATGAGTATTGTAAGCTCCATAAGTGCGTCTGTACAAGGTCCATGTGAGCATTCTATGCACAATCACTTGAGCAAAGGTTTTACAAAATAAACCTCTTTGTGCAAAATTTATGTTTGTCCTTACTGATAAAATCACTAGATTCAAATATCTTCAAATAAATTAGTTTTTGGGTAACACAATCATAGAAAGGGGTGCCACTAGCTATAAATTTATATTAGGAGTCCAACATAATTGACTATTTTCCCATTTGGCCCCACTAAAGATTTATGTTGAATTGAACTCACTAAGTCTAGTGTCATCCAAGGATATATTATGAATTTGGTCTTAGGGGTTATAAATCCTAAACCAAGAAACATAAATGAGTTTCATAAGCTTTGGAAAGTTTGTTTGTCCAAGGCCCATATGAGCATGTTTCGCCTAATGAATCAAGCTTGAATGTTGGAAAATCGACTCGTTTGTGCAAACTTTTCATTGATCTTGACTAACAAAACCTTATCTTTGAAGATCCTCAAATAAATCATTTTTTATCCAGTGGAATCCTGGGAGATAGGTTCCCCTAGTTGTAACCTAGTGTTAAGGGTCCTACATAATAAATGGTTTTCCCACCCAAGTCATGGATAGAGGTTGATGGTGAGTTTCAACTTGATTCCTAGAGCCATTCAAGGACAGATTGTGAATTTGGTCTAGGTGTATAAAAGCCAAAATATGAACAAAAGGACAATCAGGAGATAGTAAATGTATCTTTTCACAACCGAGATGCTACAAAGACACTAATGTAGATGCTAAAATACTTCTAAGGAAACTAAAGGGATGAAACATTAATAAAAAGGATGCATAATAAATCAACCAACCATTAATGAAAAGGATGCATAATAAATCTAAAGAATTTGCACTAATCAAAACCAAGACGCATCATTTGTCCTCAAGACTCTCTTCTTTATTTTGTTTTTAACATCCATTGCTTGATTCCAAATTAGGTAAAAGAGCAATTGAAGTCGTAATAGAAAAACGTTGTATGGATATATGACTTCCAAACAAGATTTTTATACTTGCAACTATGAATTGTACTGTGCATAGGACTAGTTTTGGGATGAAATTTAAAATAAGTATGGGGATTTTTCATAAAGGTGGAAAATATTATTTGTATGTGAATTGTGTAATGCTATTGGAAAACCTCAATTTGTCCTAAGAAGTAAACATAAGGTAGAGCTTGGTGGGGAAACTAGAAAAGTAAATGACCGACTGCAATAAGGTTTTGTTTCATTTTCAAAACCTGGTATTCTTGGAGTGCTTAATGTAGAGAAGAAAGAAGGATATTATTTTGTATAATTTGTGATGCTAATGAAGATGCTAAGGGGGACATTTTGATTTTTTACAGTTCCAGGTTGTAGATGTTTCATGGAGAAAAAATATTTAGTTGGGAGATATTATCTATTAGGAGGAGTTGCAAGATAGGTTAAGTGTGGCACTGCAAGATGAAGTGTACCTTCTTGGAGAATAATTCTATGGTGAAATGCTAAATAGCTTGTGTCAAAGTTATCATGTAGACCTAAATGTTATTAATGGCCTATAGTTATCTCTATTGAGAAAATGTTGAAGTATTGTATTGAAACAAGGATTATCCATATGTGGAGAGAAATAACAGTGATGCATGTTCACATATGAAGAAACAAAAAAGAATGTGTCATTTCCAAACCCTATTATTCTTGGAGTTATTGATGTGGAGAATATAGAAGGATATTGTATTGTAAAAATTGTGATGCTAGTGAAGGTGCCAATGGGGACCTTTTGGTGTGTTATAAAGTCATGTTGTAGATATTTCATGGAGCAAAAAAAATTAGTTGGGAGATATTCTTTTCTTGGAGGAGCTAAAATATGATAGTGCTATGGTGAAAAACTAAGTGAATTGTGTCATGTAGATCTACGTGTTGGTAATGATAGTATACTTGTAACTATTGGGAAATTTTTCAAATGTTGTTTTGGATCAAGGATGTTACATATGTGAAGGGAAAATAATAGTGTTGCATGTACACATATGAAGAGTTATAGTCCATATATGATCAATATAAATATCTACTGGTGGAAGTAAACATTTGTCATATGGATTATGTTCATTCCTTCGCTAACTATGACCATGTTTTGGCTAACTATACCCTAGCGAGAGATTTTGGTGACATAGCATATGAGAGAACTAGGGGAGTTAACACATGATGGTTAAGGTGGGAGAGATAATAATGCAAAAACATGTGTGTAGGGGTGATAAGTGATGTTGTTATAACCTTTGACAAGTTTTTGAAAAAGGTGAAGGTACAAAAGCACATGCCATTTAAGAAGTCGAAGCACGTATCATTTCTCATGATTTGGTTGTACAAATAAAATTTAAAAACCCTATTGTTGTGGAATTTGAAAACAATAATTTCATGGAATTTGAAAACTCTAGTGTTATGGAATTTGAAAAACCCTAGTTTTGTGGAATTTGAAAACCTTGGTACCCTGGAACTTGAAAACCCTAGTTTTGTGGAATTTGAAATCCCTTGTTTTGTGGAATTTGAAATAACTATTTTGTGGCTAGGGTTTTCTATTTTGGTGGATTCCCTATCTATGATTTGGAGAGTCTAAATTATGTCAACTTTTTCTAAGCTATGGTGGCTAAGGATAAGTGTGGATAACCTACTTGTTGGCTAAGACTAAGTGTGGAAAACCTCATTTTTTCCTAAGTAGTCTACAAGAGCTAGAGTCAAATGAACTTATAGTTTGATAATATGATGATATTTTTTGTGATATGCATGTAAATCCTATCACCACAAACTGGGAATGCCATTCAATGTCTATTGAAGTGGAATTTAGAAAACCATAGTTTTGTGGAATTTGACAACCTTAGTATTGTGCAATTTAAAAAACTTAGTTTTGTAGAATGTAAAAGTATTAGTTGGTGGCTAATTATTTTTTTTCATTTTGGTGTATACTCTATCTAAGGTTTGGAGAGCCTAAATTGTGTTGACTTGTATTAAGCTATGGCATAGCATTCAAAACCAGAATCGGTGACCAAACTAGTCTACCTATATTTTGAACCAATTAGAGAAAAACGAGACCGGTCAGATCTCAATGAATTGGTCTTTAAAAAAATACATGAAATAAATATTTTTTAATGATAAAAAACTATTTTTAAGATTTAAAACCATGATTCCAAACCAATAGAGATAAAATATGCAAATTTTTCTCATCATATACCATGTAAAGTTGAATATATCAAAATGGCACCAAGTGCAATACATATCAACAAAAAATGACACAATCAATGAGGCTCTAAATGGCCTCTAAATTTCAAAAACAATGCTACAAGATATGGGTCCATTGACCTACTACAAGACTACAAGTTTAAATATCAATGAACAATATGATCACTCCTCCTCATGATCAAACTCATCACCACTACCAGACATGGGATCATCAATAGGAGCTACATAAACATTATCTGGCTCAGAGGCTGAGGACACCTCAAACTCATATGAAAACTTAGTAGTAGAAATGAATTAGACCTAATGGAAGCATGACTTGATCGATCTGCATGACTAGTGCCTTTCCATTGATTGTTTGCCTTTGCTTGATTTGGATACTAGTTCTGGTTCCATTGGCACTATTATACAACCAGCTCACAAAATAGAATAAAAGATAGTTCAATGACTTAAAAATTATCCTCTTCGAGGGGGAAACCTCCTTTACATTACATAAATGAACAATTATTGGATGATACAAATGAGAGGACCTCCTTGGTATATATAGGAGTCTAAGGGGTCACAATATAATCAGAGCCAACTTAACAATAATAAGAATAGTGGGCTTCTATGGGGAACAACAATAACAATATGGGGTCTACATGGGTGCAACAATAACAATAGGGGATACACTAACAATAACAATAAGGTGGATACACTAGTATTATAGGGACCTAACATGCTCCTCTCCTTCAAAAAAATTTTGTCCTCAACACTTGAGTAATTCTGGATGTTTCTATAAAAAAATCTAATCTTGCCATGTGGAATCTTCAATAGGGAATTTCTTCCACTTAATGATATACTCTGAAATTGATCGATTCCATAGTTGTCGTGTTCTTATTTTTGTGACTCCTTATGGATCCAATATGATTTTTCCTTCTTCGTCAAGTTCTGACATTACTGTTTGAACTGGAAGCTTGTCATTGATAATCTTCTTTAAGCATCAAACATGGAAAATTAGGTGTACTCAGGAAGATGTAGGAAACTCCAATTTATATTCCATCATACCAATCTTTTGCAACACCTTGTAAGGACCGTAGTACTTGGGTGATAATTTATTATCCTTCTTAGCTTGCTTGAGGGACATTTGTTTATGTGGTTGTATCCATAAAAATACCTAGCTGCCTACATCAAAACTTTTTTCACTACGATGTTGATATTCTTGTTGTTTCGTTCGATTATGCACCAAAGTGAGGTTATTCTTTAAGATTTGGAGAACTTGTTGTTGATGCTCGATGTGATATTCCACTACTTGAACCTTAGAATTTTCTCTTAAATATGATGTGATGGGCAGTGGATGATATCCATAAAGTTCCATAAATTAGGTAGTTTTGTTGCAGTATGGAAGGAAGTGTTATACCACCATTCAGCCAGAGGTAACCACTTGAACCATTGTGTTTGTTTATCATATACAAAGCAACGAAGATATCCTTCTAAACATTTATTCACTATCTCAATTTTCCCATCATATTGAGAATGATAAGATGAACTATGAGCTAATTGAGTACCAATACAGGAAAATAATTATGTCCAAAATTTCCATTGAAAATGGGATCTTTGTCACTTACAATAATCTTTGGGTTTCCATGTAGATTTTAAATTATTTCCATAAATTCAGTAGCAATTGTACTCGCTTTAAAAAGATGAGATAATGCACAAAAATGTGTATACTTGGTAATTCTATCAATTACCACCATGATGACACTCTTTCCTTCATACTTGGGTAAACTTGTGATAAAATCCATTGAGACCTCCCCCCAACGTTGACTTGGAATGGCTAAAAGTTGTAATAGACATGGAGTCTTAATTGTCTCAAATTTATTTTGTTGGCAAACCAATAAATTCTGCCACAAACTTTTGAATATCAGATATAAGGCCATCCCAAAAAATTCCTTCTTAAACATGTGGTAAGTTTTTAAAAATCATGAATACCCTCCTAAGGTGGAGGTATGTAATTCCAAAATAATATTTTGTTTGAGTTGTGAATTCTTATAGAGATATAAGCGATCTTTGTACCATAGTGAATCATTTTTCTAGATAAATGTATCAAACATATTGGAATCTTGTTGCAACTTTTGAATGAGTGTCCACACCTCTTCGTCATTCTTCCATTCATCCATTTCTTCAGTTATCCAATCAGGTTGGATAATAGAAATGGCACAAAGTAATGCTTCCACATCCTCATCCTTTCTTGAGAGTGCATCTGCAACAACATTTTGCTTCCCTTTTTTGTAAATGATTTCAAAGTCATAACCCAACATCTTTGTAACCCATTTTTGTTTATCTTCTGAATACAATATTTGTTCCAAAATGTATTTAAGACTATCATGATCTGTTTTTACCTTGAAGTGTCTTCCCATTAGGTAAGGTCGTCATTTATTAAGTGCATGTATTATTTCCAACATTTCCTTCTCATAAATGGTTCTGTATAAATACTTTCCCTTGATTGGACGACTTTCAAAAGAAATGGGTATTCCTTCTTGCATTAAAACGGCGCCAATTCCATTTCCTGAGGCATCACATTTCACAATAAAGGTTTTTGTGAAGTTTGGTGTAGCTAAGACCGGTGCTTGGCACATTTCCTCTTTAAGATGTTCAAAGGCCTTAGTTGCTTCTAGAGTCCACAAAGATTCATCTTTCTTCAGTAATGTTGTTATAAGCACTTCTATTCTCCCATAATTCTAAAAAAAAGTGTGATAATACCCTATCAACCCAAGAAATCCTCTAAGATGCTTGGGGTTGTGGGGATTTTCCATTCCTTAATGGATTTAATTTTGTTAGGGTATACCTTAACACCCTTATGAGACACAATATGACCTAGATATTCCACCCTGTGTACTCCAAAGAAACATTTGGATATTTTTCATATAATTGTTTCTCCTCCAATAGTTTGAGCACGCTGTCAACATGTTGAACATTATCCTTCCAAGACTTGTTTAAGTTTAGTATATCATCAAAAAATACTAACACAAATTTTCTAAGGAAGGGTTTGAAAATGGAATTCATAAAACCTTGAAATGTGGAAGGTGCATTAGTAAGACCAAAAGGCATGACCAAAAATTCATAATGACCTTCATGAGTTATGAATGTTGCTTTCAGAATGTCTTCATTATTCATTCTAATTTGATGATATCATGAACGAAGATCCATCTTGGTGAAGTAACTTTCTCCATGTAATTCATCCAACAATTCATCAATGACAGGAATGGGAAATTTATCTTTAATAGTGAGCTTGTTGATCTCCCTATAATTTGTACACATACACCATGATCTATCCTTCTTGTGCACCAATACTACTGGAGTGGAGAAAAAACTATGATTAGGTTGAATTATATCAGCCTCTAACATTTCTACAACCATACGTTCAATTTCACTCTTTTGGGCATAGGGATATATGTAAGGCCTCATGTTTGGAGGAACACTTCCTAGAATCAAATGAATAGCATGATGATGATCACGAAGAGGTGGGAGACCTTTGGGAATATCAAATAACTTGGAATGATTTCCCAAGGCATTTTAGAGAACTTGAGAAATAGATGATTTCGATGTTTGAACCTCCAGTGAGCATAGTTGTGCAGTTACGCCTCGTTTTTCTTTATTTAGAAGTTTTTTCAGGCATTAGAGCTTATTATATTTCTTAGTTTCTCTATGATACCCATTAATTCAACTTCCTTTCCTTCCCAAAAAAAATTCAAGAAAATTTCTTTAAAATTAAAAGTTATCATCCCCAAAGATTGTAACCATTGGATTCCTAGTACAACATCAGCACCACCCATTTGAATGGAAATCATTGGACTATTAGATACATATTCTCCCATGGTTAGCTTGATATTATGGCACTTTCCAAAGAAATTTGTAGTTCCTCCAGTTACAACCATCACTTGACACTCTGGTGCTAGATATAGGAAGAAATTCAATTCCTTGGCTATCTTACAAAAAAAAAAATTATGGGTACTACCAGAATCAATCAACACTATTACCTTTTTCTTCTTGATATCTTCTATCTTGACAGTTTAAGGAGTGGTAATTCTTGCCAATGCATTACAAGATATGGTCGGATTCATTTCATCTTTCTCTAGGGTTGGTTCTTGGTGTATATCATCTTCTTTTGATGTTTCTTGTTCCTTTTCTTCTTCCTCTTCACAATCTATGTAAAATAATTTATTCTCAACACATTTATGACATTTAGTTTATTTTCTATCACAACTCTAACAAAGCCCTTTTTCTCTTTTTTCTTCCAATTATTGTGGTGTCAACCTTGTAGGTTATGGAAGGCTAGGATCAACAACACTTCCATCTTTATAGTTGTGACTGGCAAACTTCCTTGTAGCCATAATTTTGCTTTCAATTTTTCTTGTCACCCTGAATGATTTCTCCAATGAGTCAGGTTCCCAAAGGCTCATATGCTCCTCTGGAATATCGTTTACCCTGATATTGAATTTTTGGAAGTCCTCAATGTGCTCTGCCATTGAACCCTTTTGTTTGAGATTTATCAATTGGATAAAGAAGGTGTTTCTCTTTGTATCCTCATAATGTGTTATCGTTTCCTCTGTAAAAATTGACCAAGTGAAAAGTGGTTTATGAGAACAAATCCATCCATACCATACAAACTGGTTGGGTTTTAAATATAAAGATGTAATGTGTATCTTTTGAGTGTGTTGCACATTATGGAGATCAAAATATTGCTCCATTTGTAATATCCATGTCACTGTATCATTTCCATCAAACTTCCTCATATCGATCTTTGGAATATGGTGGGTCTTAAATCCAAAGTTAGAGTGTCTGAAATCATGATTAACATTGCTTTTTTTCTCATCATGAGTTTCATCTAATGCCTTTTCTCCATTAGGAAGCATTTTTTGTAGCAACTTTGTCAAATCTTCCTTCAAACCTTCCATTTTAGCTTCCATATCTGCTTTTAATCCATCATTCAAACCATCCATGTCTGCTTTTAATCCATCCTTCAAACCTTCCATGTCTTATTTTAAACCATTCTTCAAACCATCCATCTTAGCTTCTATTTCATTTTTTGTTACTCTTTGCGAGAGCGAAATTTGTTGCACTTGGTCTCGTAATTTTGATATATCATGTTGCATTTCTTCCTCTTCTTCATGCGCCATTGTAGAGATTTTTGGTTGCTTACTAGGTGTTTCCACTTTCTTGGTTCGAGTAATTTTGGAATCAAACAATGATATTTATGCTTCACTATGCCCTTTGAATTACTTCAAATTGATTTTTCAAACAAAACTTATGCAAATTTTAAAAAAATACACACATTTTTCTTACTTTGTAGGAGCTCAATACTGAATCTATTGTAGCTTTGTAATTTTGGATCTCCAATGTCTAACATTTTGTCCTATGGTAGCCCTATGAGTATTATTTCCAACCCCACAAGTCATATTAAGATTGGAGTCTTCAAGAAAGAGTCATGCCCAATCTTCCACGATGACCTGGTTATATATTGGTTCAGAAGAGCGGACTTGTACGGAATTACATGTGTCACTATTTTGACCTTCGGATATGAAAATTATATACGAAAAACTACATTATAATAAATTTCAGTAACTTTTTACAAATTCCAAATCCAATGCGTAGAGAGAAATTTATGACCTTTTTTCGTAGGTCACCTGTTTGAGACTGAATTTTGGAGCCTGTAAAAACTCTAACTTCCTTGGATCATATCTCTGCAAATATAGCAAACCAAGATCTGAAATTTGTACACAATATTTATTAATATTGTGGCTCCACATCATCGTAATTTCAGCTTTATAAGCCTCGTAGAAAAATATCTATAGCGAAAATGCAAATATGACCTGTTTGAAGAAGCAAAACCCTAGAATGTGAAACTCTAATACCTTGGTATATATAGGAGTCTAAGGGGTCACAATATAATCATAGCCTACATAACAATAATAACAATAGTGTCCTTCTATGGGGCACAACCATAACAATATGGGGGCTACATGGGAACAAAAATAACAATATGGGGTTACACTAACAATAACAATAAGGGCGATACATTAGTATTATAAGGACCTAACAGGAACTATCGAATTTTCATTAGCATAAAGCCCCCATAACTCCATAGAATCAATATCAAAATCAACATCAAACATAATTAGTTGAATCTCCTCCACCCATTTTGATGTTGGACTTATATCATCCAACACAATGGCATCTAGATCAGGTATTTTGTTCATTGATTGGTTGTTCCTTAGTCAAAGGTTGTATTGCACAAAGACAAGATCATTTAACCTTTTTTCTCCAAATGGTTTCTCTTCTTTGTGTGTATTTTCTAAAAAACAGATCAATTTTTCTCTCAATTATAAGCACTACAAGTTTGGTTGAGGACTCTAATAGCGAACTTTTCCAATTAAGGACATTGGCCACCAAATCAACCCCACAAATGTGCTACAAATAAAAATACAATAGTAAGTTCATTTCATTGCTTCATTGTACAACAATTTATATTCTAAGTTTGGATAAAAATAATTATTTATAATTTGAATTTTAAAAAATTAAACTTAAATAAAAACAAATTGGAATCACTTACCTAGTTGATCCACATCTCTTGCCATCTTTGCCAAGTTTTTTCCAAAGGTACCTGCAGATTTACTAAAAAGACTAATTTTTTTATGTATTTCCAACTAGTTAGAATTCCAAGTAATCGTAGAACCCATCTTTGACCTCCCTAGTGTGCTCTTCTCCCAACTGATCTTTATAATGATAAATTGGGTTTAGGAATGTAACACCCTCCTCCCACGTCTACCCAAGCAACCGGCCAGTCGGGGTAAACATGTGATGAGAGGCCACTATGATATTATTCGACCTCCTAAGTCACGTTAAGGAATTCAAACTGACATAAACACATCATACATACATTAATCATCAGCTATATGACCCTCAAGAACCAATCCAATACTTTAGACAGCTTGCCTTGGGGTCCCACTGATATTTTGGACAACTTAAGCCTAATTTTCTCCCATGTTATAGGCATATGTGTGACTAGAAACCCGAAGTCACTCTCACAGGCTTGCCTACCAGCGACCAGAGACCAAAATTGCCAGTGTTATGCCAGCGACTCTGAGATATGGACCACTTTTTCAGGCCTAGAGCCCAGGTCACTGCCCAAAATTGAACCATCTCTTCAAATCAGTAAAATAACATGGGAATGATAGTACTAAAGAAATTTTTTGTTCAAGACCTTGACTGGACCCCTACTATCCATGACAGGAATTTCATCAAACATATTGCAAATGTGTTATCTACATGTGTAAGTAACATATCTGAGCATAGGGATCTCATACTTAGCTGAGAATCACTAAGAACCATTGATGCCTCAACACATTAACTATCATTCCATCCATTAGGTCATAGATACATTGATCATTCGATTACAAGTACAAACATGATGAGAGCCACACATGGTTGTTGTCATAAAACACATACATAATTGTGGTGAAGTAAAATTATAAGTGCGGACACGAACGAATTTCTTTAGCCCGATGATGGGTCTAGCCACAACAGATACATTCTATGGAAGATTTCCTTATGTTAGAATCAATCAATAGGGCCTACCTCTTGGTCGCTTATCATGTTTGATGATGTTCTTGCTTGCTCGCTCCATAAATCTCTTGCTTCCTTCTTCAAGCTCCTGAAACAAGTAAACAACAACAGACAACAAACATAATAATAGACAAATTGCAATTCAACCTACTTAACAAGTCAAGAAACATCAAGCCATGAATATGTAATATTACAAAACATGTAGGAAATCAATCGATAGTTTCATATATTAATATCAAAGAGAGATTACAACCATTCGTCTTAACGTTGCAGTCTTCCTTTAACAAGACTAGGTTCCCACACACTTTTGCTAGTATTCCATGATGGCTTCAACCAACAATAGTTTTAAATCTCTTCCCTTTAGGCTTCACTCCAAACCAAATCACACTTCTCCCTCACACAACTAGATAGCTACAACTAGTAATAGCTTGCTTGTCTACTCCAAACCAAAAAAGCATCAACACTCAACCAAAAACTATTACTGCAACTAAAAAACTAGCTTGTGCTTGGGAAGAAGGGAGGTTTATATAGGAAATATGGATGGGAGATGGATCCTCTTCTCGTGGTAGAAGGACTTATCCCTTGAGGTAGTTCCATCATTATAGGGGAAAGGAGTCCAAACTGTCATCCTCAACCCCATCTGGCCAATTCATTTAGAGACTTCCGTTACGAAGCTTCTAGAGTTGGAAGCTTCGGCTCTAATTTAAAAAAAACAAAAAAACAAAAAAAAAAAATAGGACCAGCGCGACTAAAACATAGCTCAGTTTCTCTAGTCAACATGAGGAGTAGTGCTAATCTCTGCACATCGGCGTGGGGAGACAAAGGTCATTAGCGTCGGTCTTGTAAACTGGGCAAAACAGAAGTTTCAAGGGAAATGGTGTAAAAGGGTAATGTCTGCTCATGAAGAGGGACACAATGGGAGTTTCTTCAGGAAGGCAAAGTATGTGGGGTTCACTGTAGAGGTCCTCTAGGATCAAGGAATGGGGAGTACAGTGATAGTGACAAAATTTTGTGTAACAAATGCCCCCTAAAGCGTGAATTCGAAGCTGGAGTGAGGGATGAAATGCTTTATAAATCACTGCGGGGAATCGTAGTATTCCGTCGGAAAACCTGTAAGCAAGTACATATACATATACATAAACTGAGATCTTTGTCAAATGATACATGAATCATGGCATGGATGCAACCATCTAGAGAATGATCATGTAAATGGATCCAGGTATGGGCGCAACCATCCGTCAAAGAGGATCATAATGAAACCAAGGTATGGTCGCAACCATCCAATAATGAGAAGGATCACATATGATAACTCATGGTCTGGTCGCAACCAGCCATCTGAAAGAGACATGCATATCATCATAACCATGTCACATCACTTCGCAACCTGGACTTTTGTGATCTGAGTCCAGGGTATTGCGCTCCAACACGACCCAATCAAAGTACAGATCCTAGCATGTGAATAGATTTGTTGACATCGAACATGCTAGAAAGTCACTTGATTACCAGTCAATGATGTAAATTATTAACAAGCACAAGAGAAACCACCAATAATGACAATGGTCCTCAAGGTACGATCAACACAATTCACGGAGTGAATATAGGAACTGAAGTCGAACACCCGTGAAATCACTCAATCAAAAGCCAATGATGTGAACTTGTCATCGAGTGCGAAGAACTTGCCATTAGGGCATGCAAGCTCTGAGGTACTGGAAGGGAGTCTCTCGGTCCACTTCCCGGATAATGAGTTGAAGTCGATGGAAAGCGAACGTTTCGAAGGAGGTCCATAATGAATCCCACATCATCGACATGAGACAAGAGGATGCAAAATGATTTTGGATGATACAGAGAATCAAAGGTAAGTGTAACTATAGAAGGACAACTCTTGAACATATTGGTGACACAACTGGAAGTTTGGTAGCTTTTGGATCCATAGGATTGGTCGTCATGATGATATGGCAGAGATCAAATGGAAGGCAAAAAGGAACAGCCCAAACCTAGGAAGTTCAATGATGAAAAGGAGGATGTCCCAACCCAACATGAAGCAAAGA
This sequence comes from Pinus taeda, assembly GCA_000404065.3. Taxonomy (NCBI): domain Eukaryota; kingdom Viridiplantae; phylum Streptophyta; class Pinopsida; order Pinales; family Pinaceae; genus Pinus; species Pinus taeda. The sequence goes on from APFE030077137.1 coordinate 18,765, forward strand.
GTGTCATGTTCAAGAGTGAGCTGTTGACACGACTGATAGATTTCCAAATTTCCCCCACCATTTCTGGCAGGTACCCCAATTATTTTTTAATCTCAAGCTTGAAGGGGATAGCATATGCTTGCACTGTAAGTTCATCCATCAGACGAATCTGACCTAATAATTTTAACGAGCCCTAGGAAGGAGAAGCTCATGTTCGCCATGGTGACGAATCCGATGTCGTTTAATAGTTTAACGAGTCCGACAAAGGTGTAACTCAATATCTTTTTCATGTTTAGAGAGCTTGAAAAAGACACAGAAAAGAATACTTGAGAGAACCGCTTGACCATTTCAGTCAAGGACTACCTTTTTCACAAATAGTGCCTCCCAGCCTAAAAAAGGGGTAAACTTATATTGGGCGCATGGCATTTCACATCCGTTAACTAGTTTGAAATGACAAGGGTTCAGTTATCTTTTCGCTTTTAAAGGGTCAGAAAAAAGCTTGAAATAAGACCCCCCATTTTATTCTCTTTTACGAGTCAAAAGGGAAAAATACTCGGCAATCTTTTCATTTGAGTTTTATGAGTCGAGAAAAGAGATGAAACGTGACTTGGCCTGGAGGAACAAGTGGTATAAAGGGTAGCAACTGGTTTTGGCAATGGAGGAACTGCTCAAAACATGTAATGGTCAAAAGGATGGCTAACAAAACCACTCATCATTGGGGTTCCTCAAGAAAGGAAAAACAACCAAGTGAAAGCATATGATCGGCCAAAGAGATGGTAGCGATGGAATGAAACAACCAAGGCTTATCTAGCATAAATTAGCTAATAAAAATAGCAATCACGAGATGTAAATTGGGCATGGGTTCATTTTTACACAAGATTGAACCATGGAGAACTCTGCTTGGATTTAGTTTCATGTTTACACAAGCTTGAAATGAAAAACTATGCTTGAGATAGGTTTCCATGCCCCCGGCATAATGACTCAATCGAGGTACATACCCCCAAAGCTTCATTTTAGTCAACTAGGTAGATGGAATGAAGATTCACTTTCGAGATCTTAGAAAGTCTTAACTAGGATTTTATGAGATCTTAACCAAAGACTCGATTAGGAAATGGAGTTGTTTCATTTTTTTAATGAGGTTGACATAATAAAATAACTATCCTCATGGCCCTTGTTTCATTTTTTAAAGAGGTTGACACAAGACAAAGAACTATGCTCATCCTCTGTTTCATTTTTTAACGAGGTTGATACAAGACTAGGAACTATCCTCATGACATTTGTTCATGGACCATACGAGAACATGGCTCCCAAGAGGTCTTCACTAGATGGAAGAACCATGCTCTAGGAGGAATACATGTCATTTGGTACCAAAGGCAGATTGGGTTTCAATGCCCCTAGTACATAATGTACTATACCATCTATGTGGTCATCAGCAAATGTGGAGATGGAACAAGTAGCCACATAATTGACCTGTGGCGGGGAATGTACTGCTTGCAAACAAGAGACGATAGGGGACGATGGTTGCAAAGGAGGCTCTTGGTGACCAATGAATGATAGTTGATCAATAATCACAATTCTCCCTCCGTGTGGAAAATAAACCACACGGAAAAGCGAAGAAACAAGAGTGCCCATGACATAAACATAGTCATGTCCAAGGAGAAGATTGAAATCTAAAGGACCTTGGACTACCATCACATCTATATAGATGGTCTTTCCTCCCAAAGTAATAGGGAACTTTGGAAGGACCCCTAAGGGTTGACTAATTCCTCTGTTGAAAGCCAACAGATTCTGAGTGACAGGCACAAGATGTGGGGAACCAAAATCTTGCCAAGTAGTAGAATACATGATGCTAATAGATGAGCCTTCATCTAATATAGTGTCAGGTACTACCATATTATAGGCTTGTATTGTGATCTGGAAAGGCACATAAGATGGGAGGCGAAAGCATTCAATAGACCCCAATCGAAAGAGACGATGGAACTACTTGGTGGGGGTATCATATGCTTGCCCCCATGTTGTACAAGAATAGGAGAAGGACTCTCCTAAACAACCGGGATAGGAGGGTCACTCTTCGATTTGTGGGAATCTGAGGAGACGAGAAGAACATGAGAAATATGATCACTACTCTCTTTGGGAATAGAGTGAAAAAATAAAGGCGGAGCCAAGTCGACACTATTTTTGACCAATGGTTGGTCGGGAACAGACACAAGAGAGTCATACTCAGGAAGAGCAGGATGGGCAAGAGATGAATCCAAGTCAATCTCTTTACCAACTAGGCGAGGGTTAGAGGAAAGCCTCTGATAACCAACAGGAAGTTGTGGTTGAGAAGCTGCAAGGTTTTCCAAAACTTTGAAAGCTTTATCCATAAGAGGACAAAGGTGAAGAGGATGCTCTCCTTCACATAACCTACAGGGGAATCTAATCTTCCCCTTCTTCTTACCATCGCTAACCGAGGATGCAGCATCGACATGATCTCCAGAGGTCGATGGGGATGGTCGATCCAGATTTTGAGACTATACCTCTAAGACTCTAGGAATGCCAAGACAGTCTCAAAGGAGATGGTCACCCTTACACAGCTTGCAAGGTAAATTGACCTTCCGCAGAGGATCAGAAGGTTTGTCGATGGGAAGTGCATTTGGAGCAACAACTGCACGATTGGCCTCTCACTTATCTGACTTCTTCTTCTTCATCATCTTCTTCTTCTTCTTAGCCTCCTGGTTACTGGATTTCAAACTTTCATCGGTGAAGTAGAAGAGGAGGGTGAAAAAATAGGGGATGAAGGCGAGGGGTCAACCAAAGAATCATCGTGACGTGATTCAAATGAAGGAGATGGAGGGGCAGGAGTTGGGACACTTGGGATCATCGAGGTCGAAAATAACCAAACAGGTAAACCAATGGTTAACCCAGGAAGGGAAAACATCGCCATATAAGGAGCACCAGCGTTTCCAAAAGAAGGAAAAGGACCAGGATTCCCATCCGAGGGGAATCCTTGACTGGTAGACTCTGGAAATGTTTCCATTGGAATCGATCCTAAAGAATCTCTAGGGAAGATAACTTCAACCAGGAATATTTCATGGGAAGTTAATTTTAAGACACTGAAACAAAACTTTGCCTTTTCATATTTTAAGAGTCGAGAAAAGGACGAAAGGTGAATCTATTCGCTTTCAGAATGAACGAGCTCGAAAGTACAAGTGCTCGAATGATCTTTTAAGTTTAAAGAGTCAAAAAGATCAAATTACTGCTTTGGATGGTCTAGGTAAAAAGGATTACCAAGCAACTTTGAACTGCAGAATACCTCGCGGCGAACCGAGAAGTACGAGTAGGAAATCTCCCTGAATGTTGTCATCGGTGTATCACATTTGCAAGGCGGCCGACTCGGCTTCCTATGGATAAAGGATTGTAACCTAGAGGGGTCTCCCATTATATAATCGACAGTACAGGGAGCGTAAATCTATACTAGCATTGTCTAATGCTGAAGCTAATGGAAGCTGCTAGGTTTAAAGACATCGGAACACGTCTCTAGCCTAGACCACTAAATGTGAGCATTAAGTTTCAATGCTTCCGTAGGTCAATTCAATAAATTTTAATGGTTGATATTGAATTAGGTTCCAATTAAAAGGCCCTACCATTGTCATCTGGAAAAACTCCTACATGTAGCTATATGAGAAAAGAGATCTTTATCTTTGATGAAAGTCATCACTTATTGAGAGATAGAGAATACAAAATTAATGCAACAATCGAAGAATAAAATCTTTCACTAATAAATAGCCTAAATGCACTTAATCTTCCTATAACAACATAAGAAGTTTCATTCCATTTCCAATGCCTATGATGATGAAATTCTAGCTTCTCAATGACGCTACTAATGCAATATTTTCGCTTAAGTAAACTAGAATGATGTTCTTCTTTTCATAAAATGCAAAATGAATCTTTCACATAAATCACTTTAAATGAAAATTTTCTCAATTCCGAACAAACAAGCATCAATCAAATCCAAAGCATCATAAATGAAACTAAAAGCAACTTCTTCCCTAAATCAAACAAACCAAACACATAAATGCTTCAATCGACAAACCAAGCAATGTAATCTATGCTTGGAAAGAGAAAAGAGACACTTGAAATAAAAGAACAGATGAGACTCTTTCACTCATTCAATTGAAAACAAAGCATCCTCATCACTTCTGGGCGGAAGAAGAGAGTCTGAGGGTCAAGACACACTGGCACTGGAATGGGAGAAATTCTTATTTTTCTTAACTCAGAGACCGGAGCGACTTTTGGGCCAAAAGTAGCACCGATCAGCACGACTGACCAGTACTACAACTAGCGTTGATGGCTGATCGGCGTGACTTTTTGGCCAAAAATAGTGTCGATGGCTGATCGGCGCGACTTTTTGGCCAAAAATAGCGTTGATCGAGGGATTCAAAGAAAAAATAAAAAAGAACTTCATAGAGGGCCAGACTTAACACATCAGAGGGTGGGCTAAACCAAGCAAGCACACAAAGCAAGCTAAATGAAGCTTTCTAGTTAGGGAGAAGATGGTTTAAAAAGCTTACAAGGTCAAAATCATGAGAGAAAAATACATTGGTCAAGATTGGGTTCAAACCCTAATCTTCACTTACAGGCATCGGCACGACTGCCTAACTGAAAACAAGCGCCAGAGGCTGGTCGGTGCGACTGTTTCTCATCAAATCGTGTTGATCAGTGTGACTGTCATCGAATTAAGCACACTATTCGAGGGAGTTAAGGAAAAATAAATAAAATAAAAATTGAAACAGGGACCAAATCTGCTACTTTGAATTTTAGACTCAAACCAGTAAGTAGGAGAAAAGAAACATAACCAAAGGGAAAACGTGGAGCTAGAAAAATTTTCATGAAATCATGAAATCCAAGACAAATAAAAGGATTGGGATCCCCAGCGGAGTCGCCAATTTGTGGTGAAGTAAAATTATAAGTGCGGACACGAACGAATTCCCCTAGCTCGATGATGGGTCTAGCCACAACAGATACATTCTATGGATGATTTTCTTAGGTTAGAATCAATCAAGAGGGCCTACCTCTTGGTCACTTATCTTGTATGATGATGTTCTCGCTTGCTCGCTCCAGCAATCTCTCGCTTCCTTCTTCAAGCTCCTGAAACAAGTAAACAAAAATAGACAACAAACATAATAATAGACAAATTGCAATTCAACCTACTTAACAAGTCAAGAAACATTAAGCCATGAATATGTAATATTACAAAACATGTAGGAAATCACTTGGTAGTTGCATATATTAATATCAAAGAGAGATTACAACCATTCTTCTTGAAGTTGCAGTCTTCCTTTGACAAGACCATGTTCCCACACACTTCTGTTAGCATTCCACAATGGCTTCAAACAACAATAGTTTTAAATATCTTCCCTTTAGGGTTCACTCCAAACCAAATCACACTTCTCCCTCACACAACTAGATAGCTACAACTAGTAATAGCTTGCTTGTCTACTCCAAACCAAAATATCATCAACACTCAACCAAAAACTATGACTGCAACTAAAAAACTAGCTTGTTCTTGGGAAGAAGGGAGGTTTATATAGGAAATATGGATAGGAGATGGATCTTATTCTCATGGGAGAAGGACTTATACCTTGAGGTAGTTCCATCATTATAGGGGAAAGGAGCCCAAACTGACATCCTCGACCACATCCGACCAAACCATTTACCAGACTCTCGTTACGAAGCTTCTAGAGTTGGAAGCTTCGACTCTAATTTAAAAAAACTTTCCAAAACAGGACCAGTGCGACTGAAACACAGCTCAGTCACTCCGGTCAGCGCGAGGAGTAGTGCTAATCTCTGCACATCGAATCAGGGGAGACAAAGTTCATTAGTGTCGGTCTTGTAAATTGGGCAAAGCAGAAGTTTCAGGGGAAATTGTGCAAAAGGGAAATGATCTGCTCATCAAGAGGGACACAATGGGAGTTTCTTCATGAAGACAAAGCATGTGGGGTTCACTGTAGAGGTCCTCCAGGATCAAGGAATGGGGAGTACGGGGACAGTGAAAAAATGTTGTGTAACAATAACCAACATAATAGTAGTTGAAAATACTCATGAAAGTACAGTCATATAGACCACATGTAATCCATCAAAATTCTCATAGAAATACAAGGAGAAATAATATTTCATTAATGATGCAAAATCCAAACCTGGGATGGGACTTCCACATTCCACCCAACGTAGAATGGTTGAGCCAAATTTCTCTTCAACCATCCACCCTCATTCCATATTCCAAGCATGAATGTGGGATCTCATAGAACACATCAATCAAAAACCATCCAGGGATTCCAGAGGCCATCCACCTCAACCCATCAAACATTGATTCCACCTCACGGTCAGACATCACAAAACCATCATTAGATCGGTCTCTATCCTAGCAATCCAGGGCTTCAGAGTGTTTGTTCTAACCAAGGCTCCAAGACTAGTAACTCAACCCACAGCTGTCATCGGGCTCCAAATTGTTTTTCCAATCAAGGCTCCAAGACTAGCAACTCAACCCACCAAGGGTTCTCGAGCATTTTTCCAACCAAGGATACGAGACTAGTAACTCAACCCAAGTTGTTATAGGGCTCCAAAGCATTTGTCCAACCAAGGCTATAGGAACTAGTAACTCAACCCAAGCTAAGGAAACATGAGAACCAACCAAAAACAAACAATGAAAGTAAACCCGCAATCACCATGGCTATCTAGGAAATGGCAGGGCTAGGCAATCCATTGTCAATCCAAACAATCCTCCATGTCAACCATAGATCACAACCAAGAAACCACATGCATGTGCCATACATGCCAAAATTAGTGAAGGAAACATACATGCAACTCGATACCTGCAAGAAAATATGATGTAGTTTTTAATCCTGATGCCTTCTTGCACTTTCTTGCTCTTCCTCTGCCTTCTTGCTCCAAGAATCCAAGTATGCCATACCCACCAAGAGTGCTCCAAGAAAAATTTGTCTCCGAGAGTATGAGAGAAAAAGAGAATAATGAGAGAGCACCAAAACCGAACTGACAAAAAGTTAGAAAAAACTTGCCCCCTGATCCTCAGAGGCCTTTTTATGAATGAGGACTCTAATTTCTTTGTTTTCCATTATTTTCCTTCAATTTCCTCCTCACATGCAACCTATGACCTTTCACCTCCATTTTCTCCTAATTTCTATTATATTCATAAATAATTGTGCCAAAAAATCATTTTTCCTTTCCAAAACCTTATCCATTGTCTTTTCTAGTTTCCTTAGCCATAAACAATCACAAGTGATCCCCATCACTAGGATTTTGCCCAACATTCATCTTGAATAAGTGTCCCATCATCTGTGGTTATTTTTTTGCCTTTATTTACTTTTATTACATGGAATTTTCACTAGGGTTGTTACAGAACCCTCCCCCTTGGGGGAACACCATCCTCGGTGTTCAACAACACCTATCACCACAAAACTGTTGTAAGCAAAATATATATTATCGATGGAGCTTTATAACTTAGCTCGATGCAATATTTACAATGATCACCCTGCTAAAAGAAAACCAACATAATAACATGACATCATAACAACATACTCCATAGTGGAGCTTTATATCACAGCTCGTGGTGGTATTTACATCCATTTACATATGTACATAAACCAACATCATCAAAACATATACTAAAACATATGCCAAAGCATATACCAAAATACCAAGCTAAAATTTCTTTGCCTCAACTGGCAAACAAGGAAGGATACATAGCTCGCATATGATCCACCATCATGTAGCTTCATCAGGCTCAAAGTGCTTCCACTGCACCTTTACTTGCTTGATTTCTCAGTTACGGAAGCATGAGTACCTTTTTCTGCAATATACATTGAGGCTCCGGATGGAATTCTCCATCTGGTTACACCTACAATACAGACCAGTCAATCACATGATCAACATCCTTAGCATGCCTCTTCAGCAAAGATACATGGAAAACATCGTGGACTTTCACTATCGAAGGCAATGAAAATCGATAGGCTACTAGCCCAATCCTCTCAATGATACCGAAGGGTCCACAAAACCGTGGTGCCAACTTGGCACAAGATCCAATCCGCAAGGAGCTCTTCTTTTATTTGATGCGCAAGTACACCTTCTCCCTAACCTGGAACTCCTTGAACAACCTGTTATGATCTGCATAGCTCTTCAATATATCCTATCTTTCGTTTAGATTCCTCTTTATAACATGTATTTCATATTCCATGTCTTCCAACATATATGGTCCAATCAACACCCTGCTAACTGGATCACTCCAACTTATGGGAGTGTTACAACTCCACCCATAAAATTCCTCAAAATGACTCATTTTCAATGATTCCTAATACCCATTATTGTACACGAACTCTACCAAGGGGAGATGCTCTTCCCATTTCCATTGTTGATGCATCACGTACATCCTCAACATGTCCTCCAATATCCTGTTGACCCTCTATGTATGTCCATCTATCTGTGGATGATAGGTTGTACTAAAGGCCAACTTTTTGCCCAAATCTATGAGCAATTCCTTCCAAAACTTGGAAGTGAACTTCACATCCCTTTCTGATACAATATTCTTTGGAACACCATACAATATGACCACATATCTGATGAATATATATGCTACATCACTAGCTGAGAATGTAGACTTCACCGGAATGAAATTTGCAGCCTTTGTTAACCTGTCCACAATAACCATGATGGAATCATGTTGTCTCACTGTCTTCGGAAACCCTGTGATGAAGTCCATGGAAATGACCTCCGATTTCCATTCAGGAACCACAATCAGTTGTAACAGTTCGTTGGATGCTTACATTCTGCTTTCACTCCCTGACAATCAAAACATCTAGCCACAAACTCTGCTACATCCCTCTCCAAATTCAGCCAATAATAAAATTTATTCACCAATGTCACTGTCTTTTGATACCCTGGGTGACTTTAATATGATTTCACATGAAACCCCCTCAAGATCACCTTCTTTAGCTCACTGCTATTTAGCACATATATCCTATCTCGGAGCCTGACTAATCTATCTGTCGTAAGACAATAATCCATATCTTATGCACATGCACCTATACCATCACCTATACCTATAACATCACTTGTACCTATACCTATACTATCACCTATACATGTACCTATACTTTAGTACCATCACTTGTGCATGTACCTATGCTCTGCTGCAACCTGTGCATAATATCCATATATCTAACATCGTGCTGACCTGCCTATAAGATCATATCCTGTAAATCTATCCCATAGGAGCTCATATCTGCTAAGTGATGTCCTTGTATATGCCTGCTAAGAACATCAACCACTTTGTTCTCTTCACCTTTAATATATCATATCTCAAACTCAAACTCATTGATCGTGGCTAACCAAATAGCCTGCCTAGCGTTCAGATTTGGTTGGTCAAACAAATACCTCAATCCAATATGATCACTCATAAGTACAAATCTCCTGCCAAGAAGATAGTGTCTCCACATCTTCAATGCATATATGATCACTGCTAACTTCAAATCATGTGTGGGATATTTTTGCTCGTGCTCGTTTAGTTTCCGAGACTCATAGCATACCACTTGTCCATCCTGCATAAGGACTCCACCAAGCCCTCTCTTGCAAGCATATGTGCATACCACAAACTCTTTGTCCAGATCTGCAATTTGTAGCACTGGCACATGTGTCAACGATTGCTTAAGTTTCTCAAAGCTAGCCTCACACTCCTCAGTCCATTCGAACTTGTTACTTTTCCTTTACAATGATGTGATAGGATAAGCATTCTACGAGAAGTTCCTAATGAACCTCCTATAGTAGCCTGCCAAACCCATGAAAGATATCACCTCATCCGCACTCTTAGGAACTACCCACTTCATGATGGCTCTTATCTTTTCTAGATCTACTGCAATGCCCTCCATGGAGACAACACGCCCCAAGTAGTGTACCTCAGTCTAAAAGAAACTACACTTGTTGAGCTTAGCATACAACTGATGCTCTCTCAACAACCTCAACACTGCTGCTAAATATTCGGCATGCTCTTCCTCATTTTTAGAATATACCAGTATATCATCAATGAAAACAATAACAAACTTATCCAAATATGGATGCAACTCACTATTCATCAAACAAATAAATGTAGTTGGAGCATTCGTTAAGCCAAATGGAACAACGACAAACTCATAATGCCCATACCTGGTCCTAAATGCAATCTTGAAGATATCCTCTTCCTTGATGCATACCTGATGATATACGGATCTCAAGTTGATCTTAGAGAACACTATTGCTCCTTTCATCTAATCGAAAAAGTCATCAATCCTCGGCAACAGATACTTGTTGTTGATGGTCACTTTGTTCAACTGCCTATAGCCAATGCATAATCTGAGTGTTCCATCTTTCTTCTTCAAAAACAATAGCGGTGTGCCCCATGGTGATACACTTGGCCTAATGTAGCCCTTGTCCAACATTTCCTTCAATTGCAACTTTAACTCAACCAACTCAGGTGTGCCCATCTTGTAAGGTTCTTTTTATGCTAGAGTTGCCCCTGGCACTAACTCAATAGAAAATTTTACCTCCCTGTGAGGTGGAAACTTTGTAATGTCCTCAGGAAATACATCCTTGAACTACTGTAAAACTAGGTACCTACTCAAAACATCTATATCCTCAACTTCCTTACCCTTATCACTAGAAATGTGCACTGCGAATAACTTACACCCTTTTCTGCGGCTACTCTTTGCTTGCATAGTTGTCACCATCCTAACTGATGTAGCTTTCTTCTTACCATGTAAGACTCTTGGTTCCCCACTGTCATCAACACACTCAATGGCTTTGTCATAACAATCTACCTTGGTACTATGAAGATACAATCAATCCATGCCAAAAAAAATATGATATGATCCCAACGGTAATGCATTCAAATGCACTATTGTAGGCATATGATTCAAATCAAATGCACAAGATCTTACCCAATGATGAACTTGCTTCTTCGTACCTATAGCCAACTGCACTAACCAATATTTTGCATGCAATTCCTTCCTCAAACCACACTTATCCACCAAGTAAGGACTAACATAGCTATAATTAGATCCAAGGTCAATCAAAATATAAATAACTTGATCACAAAGCTTATCGTCCATTTCAATGATAGATGCCTGATGCTTTGCCTGTTTATTATCCATTGCTACATAAATATGTGGAATACTCTAACCAACATATCCAATAGTCTGTACCTCATGTGCACTGTATATCTTAGGCCTACCACTCTGGTACTATGGACAGTCTCTCCTGTGATGATCTCCTCCACAAGTCCAACACCGCACGGGCTCCTTATTATGTTCTTCAGATCGTTGTCCATGTCCTCTAGTTGATGAATTGAACCTCTTAGGTGGTGCGACATTATCCTTTTTACCTGTATCCTAAGGCCTTACTCTCTTTCTGTCCCATTTTCCTTTGTTCTTTGCATTACCTCTCCAATCTGGCTTAGTCTCCGTTCTGCACTTCAATTGTTCATAGCAATGCCTTAGCTTCTAAATGGCCACCTCCAATGACCTAGGCTCATCGAACTCAATTCTATCTTTAAATACGATTGGTAACCCACTAATGAACCTTTGAATATTGGCCTTTTCCTCTGTGAGATAAGCAACATACCTCAGTAACTCCAAGAATCTGCTAGTGTACTCATCATCTATCATAGATCCCATCTTTAGTAAAATTCCTTTGCTCTGTCATCAAAGTATCTTTCTAACAAATACTTCTTCTTGAATATTCGCTCAAACTCACTCCAAGTCAAATCTTCCTCATGAATACATCTGACATTATCCTTTTTACCTGTATCCTAAGGCCTTACTCTCTTTCTGTCCCATTTTCCTTTGTTCTTTGCATTACCTCTCCAATCTGGCTTAGTCTCCGTTCTGCACTTCAATTGTTCATAGCAATGCCTTAGCTTCTGAATGGCCACCTCCAATCACCTAGGCTCATCGAACTCAATTCTATCTTTAAATACGATTGGTAACCCACTAATGAACCTTTGAATCTTGGCCTTTTCCTCTGTGAGATAAGCAACATACCTCAGTAACTCCAAGAATCTGCTAGTGTACTCATCATCTATCATAGATCCCATCTTTAGTAAAATTCCTTTGCTCTGTCATCAAAGTATCTTTCTAACAAATACTTCTTCTTGAATATTCGCTCAAACTCACTCCAAGTCAAATCTTCCTCATGAATACATCTGACATTCTTCACATCTTCCCACCAAATGTCTGCTTTAACTTTGAGATTAAATGTAGCCACTCTAACTTTCATGTTCTCTGAATAGTCATGCAATCTGAAGAATTTCTTCATGCCAAGAAACCATGCCTCTGCATCATGTGGTTTCTTCATCTCTCCAGCAAATGTTGGTTGCTTTTCTTTCTTAAACTCATCCATCAAATCTCCCCTATCACTCCTCCTGTAAGGATGATGACGATGGCAATCATGATGCCTATCTGAATCAGAACTAGAAACATACTTGTGTCTATGCCCTCTCTTATCCAGAGTGTCCAACAATCTCCTGTCTCTCAATGTTTCATCTCTATCTGATTTGTGACCACCATGCAACCGACTACCATATGCCCCATTAGTTCTATCCTCCTACTCATATCTGATCTGATGTGGTCCCTTTTGTTGCAAATCTGACAAACTCTGAAGTATTACTGCATTTAGCTCTTCTTGTTTCTCCTGTGCCTACATGATTCTGTCATTGTCTGCCTTACAAATCATTATTCCTTCCTTTAATCTTCTCAATGTAACTGTCAAATCGGAAGAATTCCTAACACCATATTGCTCTTTGGATTCATAGGGAGAGTCTTTGTAGTCAACCATCTTGCTATCCAATTGATATTTCTTCCTACAAGGTGTATCGTCAGCTAAAACAAATCACAATAAATCAACATACCTTAGTATATCTCGAGGAGGATACCTTGTCTGCAAGATCAAAAAATCAACGAGATACATGTATAACATAATCATTATAGCATATGGAAACATACAACATAGGCATATGACCATGCAACCGTCATTCTAGCCAGGGTCTAGTCATTAATGCATGACCTCAACAACAACACACACCATGACCTCATGCATGAAAACCACCATCATTACGTCACTATACACTTGACCACATGCAAACATGAACATGCATAAGCGATGCATAACCATCCACACATATGCATAAACACATATGAACAAGCATGAATGAACAATACTTGAAATCAAATCTTAAAAATGATACATGCAACCAAGCATACAAGAATGTAACCAATAAAGCAAGAATGTAACCAAACATACTACAAAGATACATGTAAGCGACATAAATCAACATGTAACCAATCATACATTCACAACAAATAATTCCTGAACAAAATTTCAAGTTTCACCTGACGAAATCACTACAACCATGAACAACATCATGCAAATGCAACAAGCACATGGAATGCAAGGGTGAGAGACACACATGCAACTGACATGCATGCATGACCAACACATAGCCCATCCAGTCCGAGGGGTGAACCATGCTCTTATACCACTCTGTAACACCCTCCTCCCACATCTACCCAAGCAACTGGTCAGCCGAGGTAAACATGCGATGAGAGGCCACTATGATATGATTCAACCTCCTAATTCATGTTAAGGAAGTGGAACCGATAGAAACACACCATACAAACATTAATCATCAGCTACATGACCCTCAAGAACCAATCCAATACTTTAGAAAACTTGCCTTGGAGTCCCACTAATCTTTTGGACAACTTAAGACTCATTCGCTCCCATGCTATAAGCATGAGTACGACCACAAACCCAAATTCGCTCTCACAAGCTTACCGACCAGTGACCAGAGACCAAAGTTGTCAGTGTTGTGCTAGCGACTCTGGGATTTAGGCCACTTTTTCAGGCCCAGAGCCCAGGTCACTACCCAGAATGAATTATCTCTTCAAATCAGTAAAATAACATGGTAATTACAGTACTAAAGCAAATTCTTGTTCAAGACCTTAACTGGACCCCTATCGGCCATGACAGGCATTTCATCAAACATATTGAAAATGTGTAATCTACATGTGTAATTAACAGTTTTGAGCATAGGGGTCTCATACTTAGCTGACAATCACTAAGAACCATTGATGCCTCAACACATCCACTGTCATTCCACCCATTAGGCCATAGATACATTGATCATTCAATTACAAGTAAAAACATGATGAGAGCCACACATAGCTGTTGTCATAAAACACATACATAACCAACATAATAGTAGTTGAAAATATTCATGAAAGTAAAGTCATATAGACCACATGTAATCCATCAAAATGCTCATATAAATACAAGGAGAAATAACCTTTCATTAATGATGCAAAATCCAAACCCAGGATGGGACTTCCACGTTCCACCCGACCGTAGAATGGTTGAGCCAAATCCCTCTTCAGCCATTCACTCCCATGCCATATTCCAAGCATGAATGTGGGATCTCATAGAACACATCAATCAAAAACATTCCAGGGATTCCAGAGGCAATCCACCTCAACCCATCAAACAGCGATTCCACCTCACGGTCGGACATCACAAAACCATCATCAAATCGGTCTTTATCCCAGCCATCTAGGGCTCCAAAGTGTTTGTTCCAACCAAGGCTCCAAGACTAGTAACTCAACCCACAGTTGTCGTAGGGCTCTAGATCGTTTGTCCAACCTAGGCTCCTGGACTAGTAACTCAACCCACCAAAGGCTCCAGAGAGTTTTTCCAACCAAGGCTACGGGGACTAGTAACTCAATTCAAGTTGTTACAGGGCTCCAGAGTATTTGTCCAATCAAGGCTACAGGAACTAGTAACTCAACCCAAGCTAAGGAAACATGAGAACCAACCAAAAACAAACTATGAAAGTAAACCCACAATCACCATGGTTATCCATGAAATGGCAAGGCTAGGAAATCCACTGTCAATCCAGGCAATTCTCGAGGCCAATGATAGATCACAACCAAGAAACCACATGCATGTGTCATGCATGCCAAAACTAGTGAAGGAGACATACTTGCAACTCAGTACCTACAATAAAATCTGATGTAATTGTTGATCTCGATGTCTTCTTATGATTTCCTGTTCTTCCTTTGCCTTGTTTCTCCAAGAATCCAAGTATGCCACACTGATCAGGTGCTTAAAAAATAACTCAAAATTCAAAGTTGTTGAATTGGTGTAGAATCTAGATGGCCATGTAGTGCTCATCATCCTGAATCCGACACAACTCATTTCGCATGAAATGGACTTCGTATGCTCCCAGAAATGAGTTATGTTCACTTTCCCAAACAGGTGAATTTTTCAAAAAAAATGACAACCCAGTCAGCAGTCCATACCTATGACGTGGCGTTGATTGGGCAGGGTATGTGGTAGATTGACTTGGTCAATGGGTTTTCTCTGAAGAATCACAACATGCCAAGTGGCACATCCTCATGATGCAATGTGGCGTAATTTAATTGGGTGGCTAGTGGCCAACCATGTGTTGACATGTGGCCCAACTGAAGGTCGCCACGTGGCATCCTGAGAGGCCACCAAAATTTTGGTTCATCGTCTGGGCAGTCGAACCCGTGACCTCCCAACATAAGACCAAATTCGTTTTCCAATACACAATGTGGTTGTTTCTTAACTGTAATGATCGTGGGTTCTATTTGAATTATGTCGGCGCATTGTTTGGGGGTAGGGCTAGCCCACGGGGGGCCGACCCTTGGTCACCCCAATGCATATGTCCACCAGTGGAGAATAGTGCGGTGGCCCGGCCGAAGGGGCGGGCCATTGGCCTTAACCCTGAGCATGTGGCCCACCACATGGCCACAATTTTTGGAAAACAGGCGTTAGTGGACATTTAAAATGTCCGACAATTTTGCTTGGTTTTCGGCAAAATTGTAGGATGGTGCCAAATTTTGGGGAATTTGCGATGTGATTAGTAGAAGATTGGTAAAGGCCATAACTTTTTTAGTTTTTTACCAAATCAGGAGCAGAAAGAGGCTACAAAGGCATTTTTGGGCATTCTTGAGCCATTGGATTAGGTTTCATAGCATTTTGAACATTGTAAACTGATGTATTCACACTTTTAGCATAATAAAGAGGGTCAAGCCATTGGAAGCTGGACCAAGGAGACGTAGCCCAAGAGGGGTGAACTCCTTTATCATGTGTTGTTGTGATACTGTTTATGGTGATGTTCATGTTTCTTATATGTTGTTGTTCAGTCATTTTTTATGTTAATTTGCACATAAAATCACTCAAAAACCCATGTTTTAAACTTGAAAATAATTTCATAAATCCTCAAGCACCTTTAATATATTCTGAAGATGAATTTTAGCACAACATAACTAATTTTCTTAATCAAATCAAGTTTGGTATCAGAGGTCATGGTTTTATTTATGCAAGAAGGATTTAACTGTTTGCAAGTGAATGTCATGCTTACAAGGCTAAAACTCAAGAGAGGAGAAGGGACACTGGTTGAAAGCCTTGAAGTTGGTCAAAGGGAAGGAGGGCAAGGTTACCACAATCTCCATCACTAGTTCTTCTTCAAGTTGCAGTTGAGACTCCAGTGAGCATGTCTCATGAAGGAGAGCCTACAATGACAAAGGATGTGAAGGTCTTTGAGAATGCTTTCTTTGATATGACAGAGATGGTGAAGGGCCTTTATGAAGAGAAGAATACCATATTGTAGGGTGAAAGCTCCAAACCTCCCAAAGGAGAAGGTTCTTCGAGAGGAGGAGGTAATGGAAATGGAGGTAAACCTCCACCCTCTCCGTCATCTTCTTCTTCACAAGCATCTTCACCCTCTTCCACTAACACAACCCTTACTCATACTCATTAACATACCTCAAAGGGAATTGGTAAATCACCCTTATTAATACTTGATGTTAAATTTGAACCACCCATGTATAATGGTGAAGTGAATGCAGAGAAGCTTGACAATTGGGTTCGTCAGTTGGAGGTCTATTGCAAAATTCAAAACCTTCAAGAGGATGACATAAAAATTCAATTAGCTTCCTTGAGAATGGAGAGTGCAACACTAGTATGGTGGGAATAAAAGACACAAGAAGAGATAAAAAAAACATTGTAAGATCTCAATTTCTTGGTTTGATTTCATTTCTACAATTAAAAGACAATTCGACCCTCTAGCTTATATGAAGAAATCCATCATGAATTGGCAGAACTTTAGACAACTTAAAGGTCAAAATGTGCAATATTACACTCAAGAATTCAGAAAAGGGTCTCTAATGTTAGGTGTATATTTGAAATCACAAGACACGTTGCTGAAGTGCATAGGGGGTTTACACAGTTACCTTAGGCATAATATCCTTATGTTTAATCCCGATAATCTAGATGAGGTGTGTGTGCAAGCCACAAATTTTGAGGCAAGAGGGAAAAACACTCCAGAAGAGGGTATTAAAAACCCATTTAAGAGTAAAGGAAAAAAAAAGGGTTTCAAAGGGAAGAGAAAGAAAAACGCATCTATTAACAAGGAAGGAGAGAAATTAACATGCAAGCATTGTTAACAATGTACACTTTGAAACAGGAACTATAAACTCAAAATGGGAACTCTAGCCAAAAATCCCAAAAAAACATGAAAAACAGTGCTAAAAACGAAAAGTGTTGATGCTCAAATAACATCTTCTTTTCTTGGGTAAATTTTCAACATGTTTTAAAAATGGCAGTGAACGCCAATTTTTTGTGCAAAAAACACCCTCAAAACGAAAAGTGTTGATGATGGAATAACGCTTTTTTTTTCTAGGGTAAATTTTCAACATTTTGAAATAATGACATATAAAAAATTTATCATGACTCTAAAAAACATTAAATTTCAAAAGAATAAAGAAAACATAAAATTAAAAATTAAAACAATGAGAAAAACCAAAAAAAAAAAAGTTTTAAAAAATAACAAAAGTAATAAAAAATATTAAAAAAAAAAAAACATATAACAAAAAAAAAAGCAATCATAAAAATGGTTAAAAAAACAAAACAAAATTAACAAAGAAAAGATAAAAAACTAAAAAAAAAAACTTAAAATATATATATATAAAGAAATAATAATAAAAAACATTTTTTTCAAAAAAAAATAAGTAAAATAGAAAAAATTTAAAATATTTAACAAATAACTAAAAAAAAAATTCAAAACAAACCAGATTCAAAAATAATAATAATTAACAAAAAAAAATTAAAACTATTAAAATTAAGATAAAAAACATTTTTAAAAAACCTTAAAAACAAAATATGCTCAAAAAAACAACAACAACAAACCAAACATTTTAAATTTTCAAAAAATAGTATAGTATTTAGATTATTTTTTTAATATTTAAATTTTTTAAAACAATATATTTTCGATTTACAAAAAAAAAAAAAACAACAACAACAACAACTTTCAAAATTTTTAATATATATATGAGCTTAAAAAAAGAAAAAGAAAATTGTCATCAGTCGCGCCCCCACAAGCTATCGGGCAATGGTAGGCCGATTCCAGAATCGGCCTACCGCTAGTTGCACCCCCACGGGCAGTGGGGCGGCGGCAGGCCAATTCTGGGAATCAACCTGTCGTCGGCCACTCATGGGAGCACGACCTTGCGCGGCAAAGAGGCCGATTCCGGGAATCGGTTGGCCGCCCAGGACCGCGCCACCATGGGCAGTCAGCCGGCGCAAGCTAGTTCTAGGAATCGGCCTGCCGCTGCCCAGGGTCGCACCCCCACAGACAACGAGGCAGCAGCAGGACGATTCTAGGAATCGACCTGCCAACGCCCAGGGCCATGCCCCCACGAATGGCCCAAGACGCAATTTTTTTTTTAATTCAAAATAGTATATATATATATATATTATATATATATATATATATAATTTAGAATTTTTTTTAAAATGAAAATTATATATTTTTTTAAATTTAAATGTGTTTTTTTTCAATTAAAAAAATATATTTTTTTAAAATTTTAAGGTTTCTAATAAAAAAAATCAATATATATATGATATATATATATATATAATATATATATATATATAGATATTAAATGTTTTGGTTTTTTAAGCTTGAATATAATATTTTTTTATAATTCATTATTTTCTGTTTTTTTTTTTTTAATTGGTGTATTTTGGTTTTGTTTTATTCTTAATTTGAGTAGTTTAAAAAAAAATTGTTTTTTAATTTTCTTATTTATTTTTTAATTAGGTTGTTTATTTTAATTATATTTTTAGTTTTTGTTAATGTTTTTTAAATTTTCTATTTTTACTTAATTTTATAGATTTTAAAATTTTTCTTTTTTTCAAATTTTTATGGTTTACAAATTAAATTTTTTTTTACATTTTTTTGGTTTGTATATTTTCTTTTTTAAGTAATAAACAATTAAAAAAATAAAATAAAAAATAAAACAACTAGAAAATTTGTTAAATAATCATGATTTCAAAAAAAATTGGACATAAAAAATTTTAAAGTTTCAAAAAATGTAACATTTAAAAAACAATATCTACACTAAATACATTAAAAAAATTTAAGTGTCAAAAATAAGCCCTCAAAAAAAAAAAATTGATGTTGCATGAACACGTTTCAAAATCAGCATGAAAATCACTAACATTTAAAAACAAATATCTATATTTGATACATAAGAAAATTTAAAGTGTCAAAAATATGCTCCGTTAAAAAAAAGTGTATTCTGCATCACCACTTCTCAAAATCGGTAGATTTTTTTGCTACCTCAACGAAACGAGTAATCGTATTAGTTCTCGTTTCACAGTTTACATTGTTTGTTCCAAAGAGGGTCACGGTGAAGCTAGTTGTTGGAAGCTTCATCCCGAAATGAAACCAAAGAAATTCAATAACAAGGGAAAACAAAAGACAACTACAACCACTAAACAGGATTTAGGATCCGATTCGGGCGATGAAACTAAAATTACAGCCATGGGGATAAATGGAAAAGAATTCATTGCTAGCACTAGTACTTCAAATTCACACAATCAAACTCCAAATGAAAATAAGATGATAGAACTTTTACACATAAGGGTGATCTCAAAACATAGCAAAATTGATACACTTTTCGACAGTGCCTCTCAAGCCAATCTTATCTCTTAAAACATTGTCAAAAGTTTAAACTTGGAAACTATTCGATATCATAAACCATATCCACTTGGATGGGTGTGCAACAATGCACAATTGCAGGTAACTAGAAAGTGTAAACTGAAATTCTCCATTACTACAAATTTCATAGATGAAGTGGAGCTTGATGTTGTGTCATTAGACATCTGTGGTATAGTTTTGGGCAGCCCGTATCTCTATGACAGAAAATCTATCTTCCATAGACATGAAAAAAAATACCATTTGTTCAAAGATGGAGTAGAATATATTGTGAGATCTCATAGCAATAAACTAAATATTTCACTTGTTAATGTGATGCAGATGAAAAGACTAGTGAAATCAAGCAACAATTGTGTGCTTCTAATGATCAAACTCAAGAATGATGTTGATAATGAAGCTTTTCAAGGTTGTGATTCAAGATTGAAATCTGAATTGGTTGATGTTGTTAACCAATATGATGAGATGTTTTAGAAACCAAAAGGATTGCCTCCTAAGAGAGGAATCTGACATGAGATACAGTTGCAGCAAGATAGTCCTCTTCCTAACATTGGCATGTACAAGATGTCAGTGATGGAAAGTGCAGAAATTAAAAAGAAAAATCAAGAGTTGTTGGATAAAGGGATCATCAGGCCATCTTCTTCGCCATGTGGTTCACCTATTGTTTTGGTTCCAAAGAAGGATGGAGCATGGCGCATGTGTGTGGACTTCTGTGCATTGAACAAGATTACAGTAAAGAACCATTACCCATTGCCTAGAATAGATGATTTACTTGATCAATTGAAAGATTCAAAGTATTTTACTAAGTTGGAATTAAGGAGTGGCTTCCATCAAATTAGAATTATCGAAGGAGACATTTGGAAGATAGCATTCAAAACAAAACAAGGTTTGTTTGAATGGCTAGTTATGCCTTTTGGTTTATTTAATGTTCCTTCTACCTTCATGTGTGTGATGAATGATGTGTTGAGGCCATTTCTTGATTTGTTTGTTATAGTCTACTTAGATGACATCTTAATTTTCAGTAAATCCCGTGATGAACATGTCATGCATGTGAGAAAATTACTTGATGCCTTAAAGAAAGAATAATTGTATTTAAAGATGTCAAAGTGTGAGTTTGGAAAAACTTATTTAGTTTACTTGGGTCATATTGTTGGAGGAGGCGAGTTGAAAATAAATCCCTCCAAGGTTGATGTCATTTTGAATTGGCCAAGGCCCAAGACAGTTACTAAGGTAAGAAGTTTTTTTTTGGAGTAGCTCAATATTGAAGGAAATTCATTGCTAACTTTTCTTCTATAGCAGCTCCTTTGCGTGCATTGACAAGTGTGAAAAAGGATTTTCAGTGGGGAGGCAAACAGCTAAAGGCCTTTGATGCATTAAAGGAAAAGATCAGTTCAGCTCTAGTACTTGCACTTCCAGACTTGAGACGATCATTTGAGATTCAGACTGATGCTAGTAACTATGCCTCAGGTGCAGTCCTCATGTAACATGGTAAGCCTATATGTTTTCAATTAGAAACTTTCACTCATGCAGTTATTAGTTATCCTACATATGACAAGGAATTGTATGCATTGGTTCAAAGTGTGAAAAAATGGAAACACTACTTGATGGGTAAGGAAACAATCATTCACACTGATCATCATCCATTGCAATACTTGCAATCTCAACAAAGTTGTAGCAATCAAGGCACTTCCAATGGATGGGTTTTCTTCAACAATTCCACTTGGTAATAAGGTATAAGAAAAGTATCTAGAATAAAGTTGTTGATATGCTTTCTAGGCCTATTATTAGTGCAGCTATTTTACTCAAGCATAATTATGTTTTACATGAAAGTTATATTGAGCAATATGCATTAGACAATGAATTTCAGGGTGTTTATGAAAGCTTGAGTCAAGGTAACCAAGTAGAGGAATTGGATTCATTTGCATGATAAATTATTGTACCATCTTGGTAAGCTTTGTATTCCACAGGGAGAAAGATTCAACATCATAAGAGAGGCACATATTTCTCTTATTGTTGGTCATTTCTGTGTAAGTAAGACGGTGGCACATCTACAGAGGTATTGTTATTGGCCTCGTATACTTGGAAGTGTGTCACATTTTATTAAAGGATGCTCATTATGTGTAGTAAGTAGGCCTAGCAATAGGAAGTTAGGATTGTACACACCACTTCTCGTTCCTCAAGACTGTGGAAGAATATTTCTATGTATTTTGTAGGAGGCCTTCCATTGTCAAAAAGAGGTCATGATTATTTGTATCTAGTTGTGGATACGTTCAGCAAAATGTGTATTTTTATGCCATGTAAAAAGCAAGTTACAGCTTAACAAACTGCTTAGTTATTCTTTCAGAATATATGGGTGCATTTTGGATTGCCCACATCCATTGTTAGTGATCAAGTTTCTCGCTTTGTTGGGAATTTTTGGTCAAGCTTGTGGGGATTCATGGACACCAAATTGAAAAAGAGTACGACATTTCATCCACAAACAGAGGTGATGAACAGGACAGTGATGCATCTTCTTCGTTGATATTGCAGCAAGCATCCTAAGTTGTGGGATGAACATTTGCACTATATTCAGCATGCTTACAATTGGGCCAAGTACTCTTTAGCTCAAACATCACCATTTGATGCATGTTTGGGATACTTGCCTAAGTGTCCTTTGGATTTCAATTTTGGAAAAGATGTTGCTATTGATGGTCATAGCTACATAGACAAAGCAAAAATTTTCATTGAAAAAATCCATTTTGTACACCAAAGAGTTCAAGAACAACTTGAAAAGAGCCAAGGAAATTACAAAGCAAGACACGACAAGTATCGCGTAGATCACAAGTTCTAAGTCGGTGATGAAGTTTGGCTTCACATTAGAAAAGAGAGGCTCTGAGGAGAAGGTAAAAAACTGAAACCAATTAGATATGGTCAATTTCAGAATTTTGGAAAAGATTGGTAACAATGCCTTTAGGTTGGATTTGCCTTCATATAAGAAAATTTATGTTGTTGTTAATGTTGAGAACTTAAGGTTGTATGAGCCTCCTTTCATTGAAGATCAAGGAGAAAATGTCCAAATTCCTTCCATAGAGGATTTTTCTCCTGAATATATTATGAAACCAGCTCACAAAAGATAGAAATGATAGAGCAACGACTTCAAAATCAACCTCTTAGAGGGGGCAATCTCCTTCACATTACACAAATGAACAAATATTGGATGATATAAATCACAAGAACTCCTTTCTATATATAGGAGTCTACGGGGTCACAATATATTCAAGCCAACATAACAATAATAATGTAAGGGCACAACAATAAAAATAGTGGGCTTCTATGGGGCACAATAATAACAATTGGGGCAACATGGGCACAACAATAACAATAAGGGGCTACAATGACAATAATAATAAGGGAATACACTAGTATTATAGGGGCCTAACATGCCCCTCTCCTTCACAAAAGTGTTGTCCTCAACGCTTGAGTAGTTCTAGATATTTCTGTATAAAATTCTCATCCTCCCATGTGGAATCTTTAGCGGATAAGTTCTTCCACTTTATGAGATACTCTAAAATTGATCGATTTCATAGTTGTCAAGTTCTTGTTTCTATGACTGATTCAGGTTCCAATATGATTTTTCCTTCCTCGTCAAGTTCTGGAAATATTGTTTGAACTGGGAGCTTGTCACCTATAACCTTCTTTAAGCATGAAACATGGAAAACTTGGTGCACTCGGGAAGTTGTAGGAAGCTCCAATTTGTATGCCATAGTACAAATCTTTTGCAACACCTTGTATGGACCATAATACTTTGGTGATAGTTTATTATCATTCTTAGCTTGCTTGAGGGGCATTTGTTTGTATGCCTGTAGCCATAGAAATACCCAGTCACCTACATCAAAACTTTTTTTCCTGCAATGTTGACCTTACTGTTGTTTCATTCTATTTTGTACC
The DNA here is from genome assembly GCA_000404065.3 of Pinus taeda. Taxonomy (NCBI): domain Eukaryota; kingdom Viridiplantae; phylum Streptophyta; class Pinopsida; order Pinales; family Pinaceae; genus Pinus; species Pinus taeda. The sequence goes on from APFE030077137.1 coordinate 42,772, forward strand.
AAAGTGAGGCTATCCTTTAAGAGTTGGAGAACTTGTTTTCGATGCTCGATGTGATCTTCCATTGCTTGAACCTTAGAATTTTATTTTAAATATGATGTGATGGATGGCGGATGATATCCATAAAGTTCCATAAATGGGGTCATTTTTGCTGCAGTATGGAAGGAAGTGTTATACAACCATTCAGCTAGATGCAACCATTTGATCCATTGTGTTTGTTTATCATATACAAAGTAACAAAGATATCCATCCAAACATTTGTTCACTATCTCAGTTTGCCCATCAGATTGAGGATGACACGATGAGCTATGAGCTAACTGAGTACCCAGCCAACAAAATAATTTTGTCCAAAAAGTTCCAGTGAAAATGGGATCTCTATCGCTTACAATAATCTTTGGATTTCCATAGAGCTTTTGAATTGTTTCCATAAATGCAGTAGCAGTTGTATTGGCTTTAAATGGATGAGATAATGCACAAAAGTGTGCATACTTGGTAAGTATATCAATTACCACCATGATAACACTCTTTCCTTCTGACTTGGGTAAACCTATGATAAAATCCATTGAAACCTCCGCCCAAAGTTGACTTGGAATGGATAAAGGTTTTAATAGACCTGGGGTCTTAATTGTTTCAAATTTATTTTTTTGGCAAACCAAACATTCCACCACAAACTTTTGAATAAGATCTAAGGCCATCCCAAAAAAATCCTTCTTAACCCTATGGTAAGTTTTTAAAAATCTTGAGTGCCCTCCTAAGGGAGAGGTGTGAAATTCCATAAGAACCTTTTGTTTGAGTTGGGAATTCTTACAGATGTATAAGTGAT
>APFE030077137.1:44352-100500 GCA_000404065.3 Pinus taeda
AATTCATCAAACCTTGAAATGTAGAAGGTGCATTGGTAAGGCCAAAAGGCATGACCAAAAATTCATAATGAACCTCATCAGTTCTAAATGTTGTTTTCAGAATATATTTAGTCTTCATTCTGATTTGATGATAGATATCCTGAACAAAGGTTCAACCTGGTGAAGTAGATTGCTCCATGCAATTCATCCAATAATTTATCAATGACAGGAATGGGAAATTTATCTTCAATAGTGAGCTTGTTGAGCTCCCTATAATCCGGACACATGTGCCATGATCCATTCTTCTTGAGCACCAATGCTACTGGAGCATAGAAAAACTTTAGCAAGGTTGAATTATACCAGCCTCTAGAATTCCTATAACCAAACGTTCAATTTCACTCTTTAAGGCTTGATGATTGGAGGAACACTTCTTGGAATCAAATGAATAGCAATATCATGATCATGAATAGGTGGGAGGCCTTTGGGAGTCTCAAATACCTCGGAATTATTGTCCAAGACTTTTTGGAGATCTACATAAATAGATGATTTCGACGTGGGAACCTCTAGCCAACATAATTGTGAAATTACGCCATGTTTTTCATTCTTTAGAAGATTTGTCATGTCGTTAGATCTGATTATGTTTCTCGGTCTCCCTGCGATACCCCTTAATTCAACTTATTTTCCTTCTAAAAAAAAAAAACAAACAAAACAAAAAAACAAAACAAAACAAAAAACAAAACAAAAACAAAACAAAGAATAAAGAACAAAAACAAAACAGAACAAAACAAAACAAAAAACAAAAAACAAAAAAAACAAAAACAAAAAACAAAAAACAAAAACAAAACAAAACAAAAAACAAAAACAAAACAAAAAACAAAAACAAAACAAAACAAAAACAAAAACAAAAACAAAAAACAAAAAGCAAAAAACATAAAAAACAAAAAACAAAAAAACAAAACAAAACAAAACAAAACAAAAACAAAAAACAAAACAAAAAACGAATAAAAAAAAAACACACAACAAAACAAAACAACAAAAAAAACACAACAAAAAAAAACAAACAAAAAAGAGAGAAAGTTCTTGAAAATCGAAAGCTATCGTACCGAAATATTGTAGCCATTGGACTCCTAGTACAACATCAGCACCACCCATTGAAATGGAAAGCATTGGACTATTCAACACATATTCTCCCATGGATAGCTTGATATTATGGCACTTTCCAGAGAAATTTATGGTTCTTCCATTTACAACCATCACTTGACACTCTGGTGCTGGATATAGGAAGCAATTCAATTCCTTCGTTATCTTATAATGAATAAAATTGTGGGTATTGCCCGAATTAATCAACACTATTACCTTTTTCTTCTTGATATATCCTTCTATCTTGATAGTTTGAGAGTGGTTATTCCAGACAATGCATTACAAGATATGGTCGGATTCATTTCTTCTTTCTCTAGGCTTTGTTCCTGGTGTGTATCTTCTTCTTTTGATGTTTCTTGTTCATTTTCTTCTTCCTCTTCACAATCTATGTAAAATAATTTCTTCTTAACACACTTATGACCTTTAGTGTATTTTTTATCACAACTGTAATAAAGCCCTTTTGCTCTTTTTTCTTCTAATTGTTTTGGTGTCAACCTTGTAGGTTGTGGAAGGCTAGGGGCAATGAAACTTCCATATTTATAGTTGTAATTTGTAGGTTTCCTTGTTGCCATCATTTTGATTTCAGTTTTTCTTTCCAACCTGAATGCCTTCTCCAATGAATCAAGTTACCAAATTCGAACCTCATGTTGGATGTTATCCTTTAATGTCCTTATGAACACATCAATCCTATGCTCCTCTGGAATGTATTTTACCCTTATATTAAATTTTTGGAAATCCTCAATGTGCTCCACCATTGAACCTTTTTTTTTAGATTTATCAATTGGCTAAAAAAGGTGTTGCTTTTTGTATCCTCATAATGTGCACTCATTTCTTCTGTAAAAATTGCCCAAGTGATAATTTGTTTACGAGAGCAAAGCCATCGATACCATACAAATTGATTGGGTTCCAAATATAAAGTTGCAATGCGTACCTTTCATGGGTTTTGCACATTATGGAGATCGAAATATTGCTCCATTTGTAGTATCCATGTTACGGGATCCTTGCCATCAAACTTCCTCATATCGATCTTTGGAACATGGTGGGTCTTCAATCCAACTTTAGAGTCTATGAAATCGTGATTAACATTTCTTTTGTTCTCATTTGTAGCAACATTGTCAAATCTATCTTCAAATCTTCCATGTTGCCTTGAAGTTTTTCTTATATACCATCCATCTTAGCTTCCATGCCATCAATCTTAGCTTCCACGTTATTGTCCTCTGAGATGATTCTAGGTTAGTTAATCATGCTAGAGCATCTAAAATGGTTTGGTTGTTTTTTAAATTTTTTGGATAACCAATGTTATGAACAATTTGAAAACAGGTGCTTAAACCTTAACAATTGCTAAATTGGATGAAAGGGTTGTTTATTTGCCTAAAATAGTCAATTGATTTAAAGTGGGTGAATAGCAAAGTCTTGATGAAATATGACTTATTAAATATTCAAACAGAATATTTGATTGGTTATAAGAAAAGAATACAGGTAAACAATGTTTTCTTGTACAACAAAATATATTTAATCTAATGCAGATGGGTGTGACAATTAATTGATATATAGGAGTTTATAATAACAGATGGTTTTATAAACTATTCCCTAATTATTATTTATAACTTCACAAGGGATTTAATATTGGTTGATACTCAGTATGATCTTACCCGGATTTCTGCATAAAGGCTTAAATACATGAAGAAATACATAATGAAATAAGCACATAAGAAAAAATCATGAGGCAAATTCAGAATCCTTTCATTAACTTGAAGCAAATCTCCAGCTCCATTACAGTTCTTCTTTGAAAGCTCATCCAAGGATTCAACCCTTAATAACTCGAAGAAGGATTTATTTATACAAAAATAAAAGTTCTTCTAAATACTTTTAAACAAAAATAAATAAATAAATAGTACAAAACTATAGGAATCTTAAAACTGCTAAGTGTTGGCACTATCTTTCAGGAATTTGTTGATGATCTGGTCCCCAAAAAGTGTTTCCCAACTGTCTATCAGTTGATTATGAAAGTTACCCGATAATTTCACATAAGTGATCCCATCTGTCTTCAGTTGGTATAGAAATATTTAGCAATTTCCTACAAACTTCATCAACCTCAGTGTACTTTTCAAAAGTGGGCCTATTTACAAAAATGTGTTTAATCTCATGCTTAATTTTCAAATCAAAATCTAAAGCTTCAAACATTTGTTTCCTGGTAAGATGACCCTTTATACCTGAAAAACTAGCTTTATCAGTTGCTATTGTATAAAGCTTTTGACAATATTCCTCCAAATTGATCAACTTGTCATTTGGTGCCACTAATCCTGACAGCCCTCTCTAATTAAGTAAGTTAAATTTAAATTTAAACCTTTGAAAAGCAGTCTTCAAGGCTTGGCACTTGGTCTCCAACTGAGTCATGAGGTTCTTTTTCTGCAAAACCTTCTTAATCTCCATAATGGTTTTTGTTGTGTCCAGAATCTGAATCTGCTCCAACTTGGCCTTGGTTTTTGAATTAAGAACTTTGATCATGTATGTGGCTTCACTTTGTTTGTCTTTAAGAAGTTATTTAACTTCTTTAATATCTATCTAACATCTGTTTATAAGTTCTTCCTGCTCAAAAATGATCTATATGGAGGGCCATACTTCGGTTATGGCCTGACTGATATCTACCCAAATGTTTTTCTTCGCTTGGGCCATGATCTAAACCATTAATGACTCACTTTCCAACTCTTCTATTCTTCTGGTCAATCTGTGGATATTTTGCATCACTTTAACATAAAGAGTGTCATTTTTAATCTTCTGAGTCTCCATATTCTTGAATTTCTTGTGAAGCTTTTCATTCTCTTGTCTCTAGAAATATAGCTCTTGTATGACTTTATTAAATCTTCTGTTGTTGATGTAGAATTGTTGTTGTTGATGTCGATTCCCCTGTTATTCTTGAAACTGTAATAGGTATAGTTGTAATAGGAGCTATAGCTAGTTGATCAGATTGCTCTTTTTCTTTAAGCAAATTCTCAATTTTCTCTTCCATGGTCTTTATCTATACATTCTGCTCAATGGTCAACTTGAGCATTTCTTCCTTGTGTTGATCACTTTCTACTATATCCTTGGTTGAGGATCCTCTCTAGAAGGCAATTTGAGTCATTTACTTAATGATGTTATGTCTGCATTCTTCTTTTTGATAATTTCCTTTTTAGCTTTAACATCAGTGGGATCGTACCCAATTTTAATCACTAAATATTCTAATGATTTGACCATGTTATCCTTTGCCAAAGAGGATATATTTTCTATCTTCAATTGTGAGTGCACATTTGAAAGAGTTGTTCTAAGTTTTGACAATGCCATAACAGTGTTGGTCATTGTAGAGAAAAGCATCTCACTAGACTGCCTAGGCATATCCATATGATCAATTGGGCGTATCTTATTTACATCGAAAGAAAATGCAATCTTATTATAATCTGAGGAAGCCTTTGGAAAAGGAACTTGGGCTTGTAATAATGGCATTTGCATTCTTCCCCTTTCACTGTCAAAAGTTTTTAATAACTTATGTTGTGAAGTAGATGTCTATTTCTAAAACTAAGCATATACATTTGCCATTAAAGATTCATTCTTCTGCTTAATTTCAAGGAAATTAGTGAAGATGTTTGGATCCTCTGATTCACTTACTCCTACAGATTAGGTAATTTATAACAAATCCTATGAAGCTGGAGAGGAAGATGGAGTAGTCATTGCAGCTTCTTTTGTCCCTGTAGAAACCTTCGAATCATCCAAATTGATGATCATTGGCTCCTTCTGACCTTGAGTAGTGGTAGTGCCTTTGGAGTCAATCCTTGATTTCTTCTAATAATGAATGAATTCCTTTTGACTTGCGGATGATGATGAAGATCATTCTTTGGGCCTCTTGTCCTGCTTGGTTTGAGAAGTAGGAGTCTGGATAGTAGAAGGAGGTAGAATATGTTCTTCTGCTTCTTGAAGTGTATTCTCCTCCCACTATTCTTAATTCTTGTACTCCTTAATCTCTGGTATTGGTGTATGATTGTAAGGTTTAGTTTTTAGTTCCACCCTTAAATTGGAGACAATACTGAATGGGTCATAAGACCATGTGAAACTTGGTTGAAAACCCATCTGTTTGAGGATTGCATCTGCTTCAATACCTATTGATCTCGCATTACAAATGAATGATCCTACCTGTGACTTGATTTTGAATTAAGACTTCCTCTTCCCTGAAATGAAATAAAGTTCATCCATATTAATCATTTGCCTAATATATTCCAGAGAGAAAATTCTCATTGGAACATATTTGGGCAATTTATATGGAGCCAATTCATAGCCATACACTCTAATATTTGTATAATTATGGTAAAGATACCAGTCTCATGTTCTATATTGATCACTGAGGTGCAGGATCCTTTTAATTTCTGGACTGATCTTAGGCTCACTCTGGTTCCTTCTTATCAATAAATTCCACTATGTGATTGCTTGATTCACTTGCTGATCATTTTGCTTGTGTAGAGCTATAGGTAACTTGTTTCCCTGTTGAAAAACAAGCATATGCATTAACACAGAGGAACATTTAAACACACCTTCATTAGTTATTTTCATCAATTGATCATGCATACTTTCAGCGAAAAAATGACTGTAACTATACATGAAAGCAGGTTTGTTTTCTTTAGAGAAAATGGATAGATAACTTAGGATACATTCATCTACCCATTGATCTATTTGGTAGCCTAACAAGCAAGAAACTAGAGAAATGATGTGTTTATCTCTCTCAGAGAACATGGATGTTAGATAAGGAGGATTCTCTCTAGGAAGTTTAGCATCTTATGGGAGAAAGATCTCAAAGATCTGAGCTCTTTGAGGGAAAGTGATCTTATGGTATAGGTCCATTTAAATAGCAGTAGACAAAAATCTAAGGGAATTTTTTTCAGGGATCAAAAGCATCTTGTTGTTGATTTCAGGAGTGATAGATATCAGAATGTCTCCATTCTGAGCTACCACAGTTCTCTGCAAAGGATTATACTTAGCTTGGAACCACATGACCAAATCACGGAAAAAATGGGTTTGAGGAAAGATATACAGGGGCAGTAAGGATTCCCATAGGTTGATTTCATCTTCAGATTCAATATAAGTCTGCATTAGCCAATGGTGCAATTCGAACATGTCGAATTCGCACTCTATGTCTATCATTTTGAAGAACTGGTCAGCCAATGGAATGTGATGAAGTTCTAAGGCATCAAAGGCTTTTGGGTTTTCCTGTGATGAAGATGAACTAGTAAATGGATGATCTTTTCTTTTAGGAGCCATAATTTACATAATTGTCATGAAGAGGTGACAGAAAATAGGGAGAAAAATACCTCAAGGTGGTGCATTCTGGTAGTAAGCTCAGCGGTGGCGTAGAGTAAGAACAGTAAACAATGAATGTATCAAACAATGAATCATGATTAAAGAGAAATTAGGGAAAATCACATAACAGGGGTGAGGGATTATTTATAACCGGGAATGGGTTACCATTACGGGAAGCCCGTTGTTGAATGGAAATATTTTCATTAATGGCAGAGGAAGAAAAGCAACGGCAAGAAACAGATTACGGATCAACGGAAATGGGTAGGGACACGCAGCTTATAATAATTGGGAATGGAGGGCGTGGAAACGATATCACCATTGGCGCAGTATCAGAAAGTGTTGGAAACAATATGCCGATTTGGGAGGGGGGTAGTGGTAAGTGCGAAGGAGATGACACGTAATGAGGGGCCCATGCAAAATGAAACTGCTTTTCCGACCCCCCCCCCCCCCCACCGTTATCGCACAATGTAGTGAGGGGGAGCGAAATGGCTATCCCACCGTTGATCTGGGCAGGGAAGCGGATCACCGTTAAAGTTTATCCGACGTTTACTGCTTCACAACAAAACGAATTTGTCGTTTTATGACTTTGACTTAAACTTTGCAATGTTTATTTACATAAAAATTAATCACCAATTAAAGGTAATTAAATCCTAATCTAATCTTAATCTTAATTTTGGCGCATTTGAACTAGCAGCCATTCTTTTGTCTAATTGACTTGTAACTCTAATCTAATGCATCCTTAGGCAAATTTTGAGCATATTAGGCCATATTTATTCTATTATATCAGATCTAATAATGTTCTACCAAGATTAAACAGTTTGGAAAACTTATTCACTAATCTAAAACATAAATTTAAATGATTTGATCATTATTAAACTGTATGATTCAAATCAACAAAAGGTTGTAGCATTTAAACAAACTTCACACAAAACCTTAATTTATTACAATGGAATTTTATTTCTATGAACTAGCACTTAAACAGGTACACTTATACAGATTTTGATTTTCTTTTGATGGGGTTTTATTTCATCTCTTTTTTTTCTATTTTTTCATATTTTCATTTTTATCCTTTAATTTTTCATACCCTCTTTTATACTTACAAACTAACATATCAAAAAATAAAGCATGTTACAACACACACAATTCATCCTAGCTTCCATGCCATTATTTAAACCATCCATCTTAGCTTCCACGCCTTTCTTTAAACCATCCATCTTAGCTTCTGTTACTTTTTGTGAGAGTGAAATTTTTGCACTTCGTCTCATAATTTTGATATATCATGTTACATTTCTTCCTCTTCTTCATGAGTCATGCTAGAGCTTTCAGGTTGCTTACTAGGTGTTTCCATTTTCTTTCTTAGGGGCATCAATTAATGGTAATTATGCTTCACTATGTCCTTTGAATTCCTTCAAACTATTTTTTCAAACCAAACTTATGCAAAATTTTAAAAAGACTACACACATTTTTTGGCTTTGTAGGAGCTTGATATTAAATCAGTTGTATCTTTGTAATTGTAGATCTATAATGTCTGAAATTTTGTCTTGTAGTAGTCGTTTTTGTCCTCGTTCCAATCCCGCAAGTCTGATCAAGAATGGATTCTCCAAGAAAAATTTATTCCAAATCTCCCACGATGATCTAATTATAGACTCATTCAGTAGAGCAAACTTGTACGAAGTGTCATGTGTCACTTTTAGACATTTGGACCTAAAACTGATACAAAGAAAACTACCATTCATCCTCTTTTTGTACCATTTTAAGAAATTTCAATCTGTTGCTCAGAGAGAAAGTTATGACGATTTTCCCCAAGTCACCTGTTTGAGATATAATTCGGAAGCCTGCAAAAACCATAACTTGCTTGGATCATATCTCCAAAAATATAGCGAGACAAGATCTGAAATTCGTACCAGTGGTTCATCAAGATTCAAATGGGTTTTAATTTTAGCTTCTGAAACGTTGTATAAAAAAAATTATAGCGAAAAATCCACGATGACCTGTTTGAGGTGGCAAAACCCTAGAATCCAAAGCTCTGATATCAATTGTTATGAAACCAGCTCACAAAAAGATAGAAATGATAGAGCAATGACTTCAAAATCAGCATCTTCGACGGAGAAACCTCCTTTACATTACACAAATGAACAATTCTTGGATGATACGAATGACAAAACCTTCTTTCTATATATAAGAGTCTAAGGGGTCACAATATAGTCAAGCCGACATAACAATAATAATGTAAGGGCACAACAATAACAATAGTGGGCTTCTATGGGGCAGAATAATAACAATATGGGGACAACATGGGCACAACAATAAAAATAAGGGGCTACAATTGTATTAATAATAAGGGATACACTAGAATTAGAGGGGCATAACAGAATACCTTTGACGAACTACAGCAAGACACCATTCTTGACAAAAGAACAAAGTCTTCAAAACGAGGGAATGTGGATTACCTTTGAATGGGGCTTAAGGGAACAAATCCTTCAAAGGCCAAATGGATCGTGATTGAAAAGGTGAGGGGATTGTACCCTCACCTGCTGGAAAACTAAAAGTGATCTTTTGGGGTCCAAAAGGCTTCCAGTGGGGAGGAATGATCAAGTGCTCAAAATTCAAAGTTGTCGGATTGGTCTAGAACCTAAACAACCATGTAGTGTTCGTCATCCTGAATCTAGTGCAACTCATTTCACGTGAAACAGACTTCGTATTCTCCCAAAAACGAGTTATGTTCACTTTCCCAAAAAGGCGAATTTTTCAAAAAACATGACGGCCCAGTCAGCAGTCCGTATTGCTGACATGGCGCTGACTAGGTAGGGTATGTGGCAGATTGACTTGGTCAACGGGTTTTCTCCAACGAATCACAATGTGCAAAGTGGCACATCCTCATGATGCAATGTGGCGTAACTTTATTGGGTGGTTAGTGGCCAACCACAGGCTGACACGTGGCCCAACCAGAGGTTAGCACATGACAGGATGAGAGGCCACCAAAATTTTGGTTCATAATCCAGGCGGAGGCAACGGGGATCGAACCCATGACCTACCAACACAATACCAAATTTGTTTTCCAATACACCATGCGATTGTTTCTTAATTGTAATGACCGCGGGTTCTATTTAAATTATGTCAGTGCATTGTTTGGGGGTAGGGCCAGCCCATGGGGGATCGGCCCTTGGTCACACCTGTAGGTTTTAACCTTGTACATAAATTACCTGCATACGAATTCTAAAAATAGAAAATAAACAATGGCGAGAGCATAAAACATAAAACAAATATACACAGAAATTTTCCCCTGGATCCCAAAATCGAGACTACCATATTGATTTTTTATTATATTCCTTTCAATGTTACAATACATATATATACATGCTAAAGCATCCATTAACCCTAGATTAGAACATAGTCGTAGTTCCCTTGACTAGATCTACAAAATACCATGGACAGAAAACCATTGTGCCCAAAACCATGTACGAAATCCATGCACAATACCATAGGTAGGTCTACCCACCTAATATAGGGTCCAAAAAAATTTCCTGGGGTGCTGCCCCATACCTCGTGCAGTGGGGCTACTCCCCCCCTCCATCCCCCTGTACGTGGGGTAGTCGTGGAAAGAATATAACACAACCCAACATTCTCCCACTTGTTGTTTTCTTTCCACAAGAGATCTTAGTCATTGATCCAGCCCTACAATGCCCATTGTTTCTCTACACCAAGAGAACTTCTCAGTGCTCACAAACTTTGTCAAAGCATCTGTAGTATTCTTCAAAGTGTGCACCTTTACCAGCAACACCTTTTTTTCCTCAACCATATACCTCACAAAGTGATATTGAACATCAATGTGCTTTGTCTTTGATTGATAAGTAGGGTTTTTTACCAAGAAAATTGCACTTTGGCTGTCACTGTCTATCCTTATAGCTCGTTGTACTAACCCCATACTTGAACATAATCTCTGCAACCAAACTTCTTCCTTTCTTGCATGAGTGGCTTCCATGTATTCTACCTCTGTAGTTGAAAGTGCCACTACAGACTGTCTCTTACTCATCCAACTGACTACACCTCCAAATAAGTTAAACACATACCCACTTGTGGATCTTCTCTAATCCAGATCTCCAACCTAGTTTGCATCAACAAAGTCACGGATGTCGAAAACTCTGCCCAATCCTGGTCTTCCTTGGTAGCACAAACCATAATCACTAGTGCCACGCAAATACCTAAAAACCTGCTTCATTGTTGTCCAATGCTCCTTCCCTAGTTTTAACATAAACCTGCTCAATACTCCCACTGCATGTGCAACGTTTAGTCTACTACAGACCATTTCATACATCAGGCTACTGATTACACTTGCATATGGAACACGGGACATGTCCTCTTCCTCTTCTTGTGTCTTGGGACACTGTTTAATAGATAAATTTACACCTACAGGAATAGGAACCTTCACCGGTTTACTATCTTGCATATTAAACCTCTATGGTATTGTCTCGACATACTTCCTCTAGTTTACCCAGAGCTTCCTCTTTGCCCAATCTCATTTAATTTCCATGCCCAAAATATAGTTTGCAGCACCAAGATCTTTCATGTTGAATTTGGAGGAAAATTGGGTCGTCAAGTCCAGGATAATTTATTTTTCATTTCCAACCAGCAACATATCATCCACATACAAGACCAAATAAATAAGATGGTCACCAATTAATTAAAATACACATAGTGATCTGCTTTGCTTCTGGTGAAGCCAAGTCCCATTATAAATGTATCAAACTGGGTTATGTTATATTCTCTCCCTGACTACCCCATGCACGGGGGGTGGCATCCAACCTTATATATTGTGTGGGGCACTGCCGAGGGGTAACAGGGGGGAAGCTGCTCCCCTTGTTGGGGAGTACGCAGGGGGGTGGTAGCCCCCTACACGGGGTCTGGGGCAGTGCCTCGGGAAAAGAAATTGGACCCTATATTAGGTGGGCAGACCTACCTATGGTATTGTACATGAATTTCGCACATGGTTTAGGCATGATGGTTTTCTGTCAATGGTATTTTGTAGTCTGGTCAAAGGAACTACGGTCATGTTCAGATCCAGGGTTAATGGATTGGGGTTTATGGATGCTTCGGCATGTATATATATGTATTGTAACATTGAAATGAATATAATGAAAAATCAATCTGATAGTCTCAATTTTGGGATCCAGGGGAAAATTTATGTGTATATCTATTTTATGTTTTATGCTCTTGCCATTGTTTATTTTCTATTTTTAGAATTCGTATGCAGGTAATTTATGTATAGGGTTAAAACCTACATTTGTTATCAGATTTGTTTTGGCTTCAAGGGGATGCGTTTGTTGTTGAGGGGTTTTTCTCAAGCCTATGGTAGACCCTGTTCAATGGGAGATCTGCGGGATCGATTCTTGTGGTCAAAGAAGATGGCAAACAGTGGAAACATAGAGATCAAAAAATTTAATGGTCAGAGTTTTGAGTTGTGGAAATTCAAGATGGAGGATCTGGTGGTGGATAAAGATCAGTGGATCGCAGTAGATCCGAGTACTAAACCAACAATAATGTCAATTTAAGACTGGGCGAAGTTGGATTGGAAGGCAAAGAGCATAATATGATTGTGTGTCTCATATTCAGTATTGTTGAATGTATCAGGGGAAGCTCCAGCGAAGCCTTTGTGGGACAAGTTAGGGACTTTGTACCAATCTAAGTATCTAGTGAATAAATTGTTCCTACGAAAAAAGTTGTATAACCTGAGGATGAAAGATGGAGACTTGGTAACAGAGAATTTGAACACCTTTAATACCGTGGTAAGCGAATTATTATATGTTGATATTAAGATTTCAAATGAAGATGAGTGCGTTAATTTGTTGTGTTCTCTACCAGATTTGTGGGATAATCTAGTTGTTGCAATAGATAGCAATGCAACTACCTTACAGTTTGATGAAATAGTCTCATCCTTGCTGTCAGAGGATATGAGATAGAAAAATATGGAGAGCTGAAATGGCGATGCCTTGTTTGTATGAGGACGGTCACAAAACAGAAACAAAAATAAGTCCTCGAGTGGGAGATCTAAATCTCCAAGAAAACCTATATAGGTGTGCTGGAAATGCAGAAAGGAAGAGCACTTCAAAAGGTATTGTAAATCTAAAGCTCCTAAGAAAGCAAAGGGATATGATGATGCTCCTTTTATAGAGGCGAAAACCACCTCAGATGAAGGTGGGGATGTGTACTTGGCTTCTTCTTCAAGTACACACGTAGATCATGAGGCATGGTTGATTGACTCAGGTGCATCCTTTCACTTCACTCCCAATAGAGAGTGGTTATGCGAGTATGAGAAATATGATGGTGGTGATGTCTTCTTAGGGGATGACAGGAAGGCTAGAATCATTGGTCGTGGAAAATTCAATTTGAAGTTGCAAGGTGGAAGGATTCGAACACTTCCGAGTGTTTTGCATATTCCTGCATTAGCAAGAAATCTGATTTTTGTAAGCAAGCTGGATGATGCATGTGTAAAAATAGTGTTCAAGAAAGATACCTGTAAGATGGTTCGGGGAGCACTAGTATTGATACGGGAAGTGCGTATTGGAACTCTGTACAAGCTATAAGGTAGCACTGTTATTGATGGATGCAATAGTTTTGTGGTTCCTGAAGGTGGATCAGAAAATCTAGTGGTCTTTGGAGAAAATACCATGCTATGGAATCAAAGGCTTTAACATATTGGAGAGAAGGGCCTTCGAATACTTCATGGTAAAGGTATGGTAAAAGGTATGTCTAATACCTCTCTAGATTTTGATTTTTGTGAAAATTGTGTAGATGGGAAGCATAATTGGGTGAGTTTCGCCTCTGGTGGTAAGAGGGAAAAATAGATATTAGAGCTTGTGCACAATGATGTGTTTGGACCTGTGTCGATTCCATCACTGGGAAATTTTGTGTACTATGTACCATTTATAGATGACTTCTCAAGAAATACATGGATATATTTCCTCAAGAAATCTGAAGTCTTTGACAGGTTTAAAGAATTTAAGGCTTTGGCGGAAAACCAGACAGAGACGAAGATAAAGGTGTTGAGGATAGATAACAGTGGAGAGTTTTGCAAGAAGGAATTTGAAGAGTTCTGTAAGAAGTCGATATAGCACGGTAGAAGACTACTCCATACACACTTAAGAAAAATGGAGTTGCAGAAAGAATGAACCAGACATTGATGGAAAGGGCAAGAAGCATGCTGAATGGTGTTGGGTTAGGACAGAAATTCTGGGCAGAGGCGGTGGAGACTGCAAGTTACTTGGTAAACAGATCACCTTCATCAGTGTTATAGGATAAGACTCCACAAGAGGTATGGACTAGTAAGAAACCTTATCTTTCACATCTAAGGGTATTTGAATGTGATGCATATGTACATGTTCCAAAGGAGAAAATAACAAAGTTGGATAGTAAATCTGAAAGTGCATATTTATTGGGTATAAGGATGGTTTAAAATGTTATAAGCTTTGGAACATAAACAAGGAAGGTTGTGTACAACCAAGATGTGGTGTTTAGAGAGGTGAAAGATTATTAAACATGAAGTCCTACCAAAGGAACCTGAGAAGATAAAGTTTGAGATAGGGGGGAAGAATCAGACTCTATAACAAAAGTGGAATCAAAAGATGAAGAGCCACAAACTCCAGCTATGAGAAGATAAATTCGAGAAAGAAGGAAGCCAAAAAGGTATAGTCCATCTGCTTTCTATTCAAATTTTGTTTTATCTATTACTAATGATGATCCTAAAAATGTGAGGGAAGCAGTAGATTCAGAGGATGGCAAACTCTAGAAAGAGGCCATGGTTGATGAAATGGAATCTGTAGAGACTGAGACTGAGCTGATGTAAAGGACCATCTCTGATTCTATAACGATTTACTAAACTGTAAATATTGTAAAGAGTTTTTGTAGAGCTATCTATCCTAAACAGAGTATGAGACTTTAAGAAAATTTTCTATTCTAAATTTATGCAAAAACTTCATATGACTAATTCCTGGCTTGGATGATAAGTACTTACTTGGTCTATTGTGGATGTCTGTTGTAGATGAAAAATGTTTCAGGACTCCTCCAATTTTCTTTCGTTTACCAAATGACCGAAACCACCTAGCCAAACTGAGCAGAACCTCGCTACTCAGTCCAGTAAATTCCTCAGTTGGATCACATTGTTCCCCTGTGCCCAGAAACTTCGAAACAATCAAGGCCCAACTGTTCTTGATGATTAACCAACTCTGCGTATAAGATTTTCTCTCGTTTCTCCCCCCCTTTGCCTCCCACCATCCCTTCCTTCTTATAAGTTTCTATTTGCCGACATCCTCCATCACCGTGTCAAAATTATGATACGTGTCGATTTTTATAAACAAAAATCTGATTTTATTTTATTTGCATATCTTAATTTGAAATAAAGTTTATTTATTTATTTTAATAATTTAATTTTAATTTTTTTAATTTTTAATTTTTTAATTTAATTAGTTTTATTTAATTTCATAAATATGAATTTATTATAAGTGGGTCATTACAGAATCTTCGCACAAAAATGAGGGTTGGGATCTGGTGGAGTTGCCGGCTGGAAGGAAACCCATTGGCAGCAAATGGGTGTTTAAGAAGAACATGAATGCAGAAGGAAAGGTGGAGAAATACAAAGCTCAATTGGTAGCAAAAGGTTATTCCCAGGTGCTGGGAGTTGATTTTGGTGATATTTTTTCTCCTGTTGCCAAGGTAGCTTCTATTAGATTACTTTTATCTATTACTATTGCTTTTGATTTTGAGGTAGAACAAATGGATGTGAAGAAAACATTTTTTCATGGGGATCTAGAAGAAGATATCTACATGAAGCAACCTGAAGGCTTTGCGGTGAAGGGTAAGAAAGAATTGGTATGCAAGTTAAAAAAGTCTTTGTATGGGTTAAAACAATCACCAACAAGTGGTATCAGAGTGTAGGTCATGAGTTTGATACACACTCGGCTCACGTTGGAGGGGACTAACCGCCTCTCATGGATCCTTATATATGGTGATGTGATCATTGACTAACACCTGCGGGTTTTGGTCTAATGGCAATCATGATTCCCAGCAACACCAACGGATATGTCCACTGGAAAAGAATAGTGCAGGGGTCGCGTCGTTGGCTTTAGACCCAGGTATGTGGCCACAAATTTCAGAAAACAGGTGTTAGCGAACATTTAAAATGTCTGACAATTTCACCTGGTTTTTAGCGAAATTGTAGGATGGTGCCAAATTTTGGGGAATTGCGATGCAATTAGCAGAAGATTGGGAAAGGCCATAACTTCTTCAGCTTTCCACCAAATCAAGAGCAGAAAGAGGCTACACAGGTATTTTTGGGCATTCTAGAGCCATTGGAACATGTTTCATAGCATTCTAAGCATTGTAAACTAATGTATTCACACTTTTGAGCATAATAGAGAGGGTCAAGCCATTGGAAGTTGGATCAAGGAGACATAGCCCAGGAGGGGTGAACTCCTTTATCATGTGTTGTTGTGATACTATTTATGGTGATGTTAATGTATGCTATATGATGTTGTTCATTCATTTTTTTATGTTAATTTGCACATAAAAATTACATAAAAACACTCAAAAACCCACGTTTCAAACTTGCAAATAATTTCATAAATCCTCAAGCACCTTTAATATATTCTGAAAAGGAATTTAAGCATAGCAAAACTAATTTTCTTAATCAGATCACATACCCACCTAGAGTGCTCCAAGAAAACTCTAAGTCTCCAAGAGTATGAGAGAGAGAGAGAGAATAATGAGAGCGCTCCAAAACTGAACTGACAAAAGGCTAGCAAAAGCTTGCCCCCTGATCCTCAGAAGTATTTTTATGAATGAGGCCTATAATTTCTTCATTTTCCATTATTTTCCTTCAATTTCCTCCTCACATGCAACCTGTGACCTTTCACCTACTTTTTCTCCTAATTTCCATTATTTTCATAAATAATTGTGCCAAAAATTCCATTTTGCCTTTCCAAAGCCTTAGCCATTTCCTTTGACAATTTCCTTATCCATAAAAAATCACAAGTGATCCCCATCACTAGGATTTTACCCAACATTCAGCTTGGAATAAGTGTCATATCATCTGTGGTTATTGTTTTCCATTTATTTACTTTTATTGCATGGAATTTTCATCAGGGTTGTTACAAGGAAATACTCAGCTACGTGTATAGGATGATGGAGTTGATTCTTCCATTTGTTTTCAATGATCTCCAAAATATACCCATATTTAGTTACTTTATCCTTGTAGGCTTCACATATCTTCTCCTTTGCCTAATCCATATCCTTGTAGATGTATTCCATGGCCATTTTTTCCCCATCCACCATTCGTAACACCTTAACAAGGGGCTCGCCAATTTTCACAACCTCTGTAAAAAAATTCCAAAAACAATTGTCAAAAGATTTCTTTTTGGTTTCTTTTCCATATTGTCTACGAGCCCATCAAGATGAATTCCATTCATTACAAAAAAAAATCAACATTTTTTGCAAGTTTTTTTTTTTTTTTAGAATTGAGAGAATGCAGTGTAAGGAATTGAGTTGCAAATCTCATAATTGCAGGCCTAAAAGGCTCTTTGCCCCCAATTGTTTTCCTCATTAGGCTCAATATCCATTAGTGGTTCTAGATGTATTTTGTGATGCACTTAGCATGCCCTAAAGTTTTTTTTCCAAGTCCACTTTGCATATGTCCTCAAGCATGAGGTATAGTATGTAATGTGAAACATATGGATTCCAAAATATGGTCTTATATTTGGACTCTAGCATATGTTTAGCAAGAATATAGTTTGAGGCATTATTTGTGATGACCTACAGAACATTCTCCTCCCCCACTTCCTTAATCATATCATCCAAAAAAGATCAAATAGAAGGTTGCATTCTTCACCCTATGATATGCATCAACAGATTTAGAAAACATGGTTCCTTGAGGGCAAGAAACAAGGAAATTAATGATAATGCGGTTCTTTCCATTGGTCCATCCATCTAACTTGATGAAGTAACCTATTTTTTCCCACAACTCTCTATACTCAGTCAAATATTTGTGGATTCAAAAAATATTTTTTTGAAAAAGAGTTCCCCTCAAGTCATGCACATTATGGCCTTTGAAGCCCTTTCTTGTAGCTATAACAAAGTCCCACATCTTGGTAGTAAGGTGAGTGGGAAACATTAAAGGGGATATCAACATCATACCGCCATCTAGCAATGTATTGAAAAGAAACTTGTTTGCATTTCTTTTCCAATGGATACTCAAAATGGGTTGAGTTAGACTTGGTTGGGAGGAAGTGGCATTAGCAAAAGCAGTGGCGATGAAAGTTGAGAAAGAACTCTTGATGTTCATCCTCTTTTTTCCTTTAGATTGTTGGCCTTGACAATAGGACCCAAGAGTAAGATGAAAATAGTGGAAGGGGTCATTGTTGGAAGAGATAGAATAAGAACCTTGAATCTCAAAATATTCATACCCACCATCTCTCATGGCTTGTAAAATTTCCTTCTTCCTTGCAATTTCTTCTTATATAGCCTTACCCCTAACCTCATTATCCTCAAAATTATCAAACTTCATAAGTTATTATTCCCTAATATTGTGTATCACTTCCTTCGATGCTTTACATGGATTTACATTACCTCTTATCCCAGCCAAGTGTTCTTTTAACTTGAGAAAACCCCCTCCTCCAATAGATTTTTGGCAATATTTGCAAATCAATTTTCCATCAATCATATCACAATGAGCCCATGCAGTGTCCTTGGCTTTTGGAGGCATGGTGGCTACTGTCTAATGAAATATTTGAAATTTTCAAACCAAATAAATATGCAAATTAAAAAAAAAAAAAAAGCAACTAAGTAAAATGGAAAACCTAATATAAATTTAGTAGAAAAGATGGTGCATATTTAGCTTAAAAACAGGTTGAAATTTAAGAATTGGAAACTAATAGTTGAAATTTGAAAATAATATATATAATATATATAAATATATATATATATATATATATAGACATGGATAACAATGAAATATGGATTTATTCAACTAAAAATCCTTGGAAATGCAAACTAGTTGTCTTAGCCTCCTCTTGAAGATGCGAACTCAACTAGACAACTCCAAAGTAGTTCTAAAGTAGCTCAAAGATGACAAATAAGACCGAAACTCTTTGTTATTCCACTACTCTAGCAAAAATTCAACACTCTGCAAGCTCACAATGAAGCTCACAGAAGCTCCAAATGACATGTGTGTGGAAAATGAGAGTGGAGGCATGCTTTTAAGGGCTTCGAGGGGCTATTTTTGGAGGGAAACAACACATATTTTCCCTCAAAACTACTCGCAAACACCAAAAAAAATGTCTCATGGGCTTCGCGGCTCAGTTGGTAATGAACTGATTGATTTATGATGGAATTGACCGTTTATAGAAAACCGTAACTCACCAAGCCACCTAATTGGGTTTTTCAACAGGTTTGACCTTGCCAGCTAATGAATTGGTCGGTTTGACTAGTTTCTAGTTTGACATGGTCGATTTTGAATTCTATGAACTAGGGTGACCAAGGATAAGTGTGGAAAACTTAGTTAATGGCTATGATGAAGTGTGGAAACCCCTATCTTGGTACTGCAATATGAACTGTATCTTCTTGGATGACCATTACTTACTATTATAACAAGATCAAGGACTCATAAAGAACAACATAAACCAATAATAATCCAAGCTCACTATTTCATATTTTCACTGGCGTGAGAGAACTAGGGGAGTTATGGCATGGGGGTGAGGGAGGGATAGAGAAGAATCCAACAACATTTGTGTAATGGTACTAAATCGTGTTGTTACAATATTTGGTCGGTTGCTGAGAGAGGTGAAGGAGAAAGAGCACATGGAATTTAAGGAGAAAGAAGAAGCACATCACTTAGATATATGATTTGCTACATGGGGGGATGAGGGAAAATATGGTGTGCTACATCTTATAGTTGATGAGGAGAAAATTTGGAATGGCCTAAGAATATGTGTTTTGGGATAATAAAGGATGTTGTTACAACCTTTAGCGGGATTTTGAGAAAGGAAAATCCTAGCATCAAAGTTTGACTATTTGGAGTATGAGAACATGCTAAGGTTTGTGACTCTTATCAGAATCTAATCATGCAGGTGATGAAGATAGAGATAATTAACTACATACACTTATCAAATCCATCCCAAGCCCATTTTTCTAATAATCATTTGGAAGGTGTTGAAAAACACTATTTGTCTTATTGATGGACCTTCATGTTCTTATGATTCAGTAGTGAGGCACAATAAAGGATAATAGATTTAGACTCATTCATTAACATCCAATAGGATTAATTTATAAGTTAAGTGAATAAAAAATAACAAACATACAACATCCATAATTTCTTACCTATAGTCATTCCGTTCAAATAGGCCATTAGGATCACTTCTGATATTGGTGGTCTCCATTAACTTCTCATGGACATAGTTAGGTAGGAAGTATTGTACATTACATGTTTTCATCCTTGACATTGTTTATGGTTGGATATTTGTACCAAAAACTAAGTTTGTATAGTGGTATGAAAAATCACATGGTCTATATTGTTCAAATACATGCCTTTTTCCCTTCCTTGTTCTTTCACTCTATGTTAGATATTCTCCTTTTATAACCATTGACTAAATACAAAAATCAATTCCTTCAAAGTATGATCATGTGACTTTGAGGGTCTACTTTATTTCATTCCAACCAATAGCCATTTCCTTGTTCATTACCTTTTGTGGAAACCACTAAATATATGTTCCATACAAAAAATAGAATGCCAATGTGCAGTCCACTAAATAAACAAAGAATAATACATTTAAGCTAGTTAACAAAAATCAATAAAATACTCATCAAAACTAGTTGTATGAAATCTAATATGTGATCATAATCTAGGAAATACACAATTTATCCTCCTCTAACTAGGATAATTCCTTAGTTATACATTTACCAATGGAGAGTGAGATGTCATCCCAACTATCAATCTAGTCCATGGATTCACAAGTGTCTTATTCAATACTACTGCATGAAGTAGAAAAGCAAGAAATTTTTCTCATTCATATTTAAGTACAAAATTATATGATGTTTGAATTGCATAAAATCCATGACTGCCCTATATTTTTTTGCATTCATATAAATTTTATTTATCTACATTGGACACCTCTTAAGAAAATTTATGTACATGTGCTATCCTAGTTGATTGGTATTCTCACATTCTTGTCCTCTCCCCTGCAACTTAAGAACACCATTCAATAATGGACTTTGCATATTGAATGAGGGAAATATTAGTGAACTTGATTTCATTCCTATGCAATTTAGTTTTGGTGAATGTTTTTATTCCATCATCCTCTTTTTCCCATTCCTATCCTCAAAATAGTTCTAGTTATGTGATACCTTGAGTTTTTAATGTGAAATGCACAACTATTGAAATACCTGTGGGTTTTTGAATTTGATTATGCAACCATCGTACCAAATATGATGTTGATTTATCTATATATGATTCTCCTTCAAGTGATTATAGAACATTTAAAATAAGTTTTGTAAATAAGCTAAATCATGGCACCTATTGTCACTTATGTATAAGTGATACTTCAATATAACTCTGTTGTTTTCCCTACTATATGTCCCATGCCTATCTGTGATATGGACCATTATGTTGACATACTTTGAGTGATAATATTGGATTTGAATCTCATTTTGTGGTAGAAGAGTGTATTTCTTAGCAGAATCAACCATTGATAATATAGTACAAATGGGAAACATATATTTTAATAATCTAAAATGTTCATCTTTCCATCAAACTACACATATTGTTGAGTCTTTCCAAAAAATTCCCTGTTAAAGTCCCATATTCATACATGGTATAACAACAATAAACACATATAAATACATTATTACAATGCATCCCACCAGCATATTTCAAAGTGAAATGTGAGAACTTATATCATTTAAGTACTCATTACTAACTTGGGAAGTGAATAACTACATATTGTTTCATTGAATCCCTCTCTCAACATCATACATGACATATTTGAACCTTTTCTAGTTAAACTCCTTCCTTCCTAATTCATATTCATCACCCACGTGGATGCATTTGCTCAAAAATTCCATTCTATTGCGCCTAGGGTATATCCCATATAAGCAATATTTTTGATAAAAATGTACAAACATATGGCCTTGCGTACAGGATGATATGAACAAAGTATCTAGATGATGTCTATGACATTATAGTTGAGCATTCCTACACAAAGATGTTATTAAACATAGAAAATATCTACATCTATATCTATATGTGCATGTGTGTGTGTGTTATAATAATAAGAATATTTATTTTGTCATTAACAAAAATATGTATTGCAAATTGTGTGTATTCTAACATATCAAGGCTTGAGTTTATCAAATGATTTTGGCCAAAGTTAAGTGCATTTGTGAATCTCTCATACAATTCTATTTGTGCCATGCCAAGAAAGTGTTTAATTTGTTTTTCATGATCCCTAGAACCCCTTATCAATTTTATTACATCCTTTTGGTTGGAAGAAGGTCTAATGTTCTCATGTCATCATTTTTTTGCTATTCCATTAACTACTCCAATTAACTTCATATTGGAAGGTAGCCTACCAGTGAAGACCCACATATCTATTTGACCACCTATGTCTAGGATATCTTGTCTAATAGATACTTTCAAATGGTTTTGACATTGTGCTAATGAGATGGAATGGTGTTGTAGCAAACCATATTTCTTTGTGATCTTGCTAATAACTAATTGTGACAAGACATAACAGGGCACATTATGGTCTTAAGGTTTGAATTGTCTTACCAATTTTTGGAAAATGTCCACAAAATTTATCACTACCTTTTTATAAACTTTTAACCATTTTAGTACCTAGAATTCTTCTAACAATAGTCAAACTACTAGATTTTAGCAAAGACTAAAATAATTAGCATTTAGTTGCATCAAACTTTAGTTCAAAGTATTCTTTAATAATTCTATAGGATTGATAATGAATAGTTTGGTAAAATAGCTTACCTTCAAGTGATGATAACCCACTTTCATCCACTTGAAGGAATTTGGGATTTCTTCATCGCACAATGTCCAATTTAGATAAGGGTGATTGAACCATATTCTAGCACTCTTGACCTCTCTACTATGGAGTTACAAATTTGGAAGAAGTTTGTACTTGCCTAAGGGTAGTTTTGAAAGGTTTCATTAGTAAACAAGAGGTTGCAACACATGAACTTCTTCATTAAGAGGTTATGCACCAATTGCCTCTCTAAATTCATCCATAGTATAATAAGCTCTAAGAAAACCCATCATCATCTAGTTCCCCACAACAATTTGTTTTGATGGAATATTCATTGGAGGTTCATATGTTGTGCTAGAATTTCAATTCTTCTTTTCTAAAAGTATATTTTATTTCATACCTACCTTTGCATTTTCTCTTCAATGACCTTTTCCATTTGTTGTTTTTTCCCTCGACCACTTTCTAGTTTGATTACAAAGGTTTCCCATGTTAAAATGGATTGGAATTACATGGAGGGAACAATTTTCTTCCAATTACAACAAAAGATAAGAATTCTCTTCCAATTGCATAAGAAGACAATGATTTCTTTCTTTTAAAAAAAGAAAAAAGAAAAACTCAATTTTATAACAAGAAATTTTTTTCCTTCCAATTACAAAACGAGCAAAAAATGTCTTCTAATTACTCAAGAAGACAATTTTCTTCCAATTACACAAATTTCCTTCCAAGTACAAGAATTTTGTCTTCTAGTTACACAAGACAAAAAATTGCTTCCAAATAGCATAAGAAGACAAAAATCCTCTTTATAATGACACTAAAATTCATAGAAAGTGTTTAGTATCATTCTTCCAACATTTGTATTTGCTAGATTATTGTTGGATGTCGTGAGAGTGGAAATAATTAATGGGAAAATGACGAGCACAATGTGCATGTGTTCTTTCCAATAATGCAAAAATGTTTTTGATAATGTGCACATGCTATTATGACTAACACTCACTTTCATTAATACCTCAATTCCCATCCTCACCTTTCCTCTCATCATGGTCCTTGGTAGGAGCACACATACATTATTAAGAGTGTGTGCATGTTTTTGTTGCTTATCCTTTCCTCTTTCTCTCTCCCCACCCCCCATACCATCCCTCCTCTCTCTCTCTCTCTCTCTTTTCCTACCATCCCCTCTCTTTTTCCTCTTTCTCTCTCACTTACCTCTGTTTATCTATGCCTCTACCCCTATATCCCTCCCTCCTACCTAGAAAACAAATTAGAAGTGGCATCATCTTTGGCCTCCATCATAACTCTTTATAACATCATCTCTCTCTCTCTCTCTCTCTCACACACACACACATGGAGTCTCACTCTCCATTCTCTCCATCTCTCTCTCTCTATTCTTTCATCTACCTCTCCCTCTCTCTCTCTCTCACCTCCATATTTTCCTCTCTCTCCCTCCTCTTATTTTATCTCTCCCTCCCTCTCTCCTTATATCCTTCTATCTCTCCCTCACCCCCTCTTTCTTTCTCTTCCCCTCCCCTATTTTCTTTATCCCTCTCTATCTCTCTCTCCCTCTTACATATTTCTTCTCTCTCTCTCTCTCTCTCTCTCTCTCTCTCTCTCTCCCCATTACTCTCTCTCCTTCTCACTCCCACTCTCTTTCTATCTCTTACCAATCTCTCTCTCTCTCTCAATCCCTCTCTATCTCTACCCACATACATTGGTATCCCTCCTTCACCCCATTAGTCTCTTGTTCACAATAAACCCCCCTCCAACTCTCTCTCTTTCTACCCCCTACTCTCTTTCTCTCCTTCTTTCTTTCTCTATCTCCTTCCTGCCTTCTCTCTCTCTCTCTCTCTCTCTCTCAATATATATATATATATACACACACACATATATTTTATCTCTCTTTCTCTCCATCTCTCCCTGATCACTCTCTTTCTCTATCTCTCCCAAAGCACTCTCTTTATCTCTCCCCCCTCCAGATATATATTCCTCTTTCTCCATCTCTCCTCTCTCTCTCTCTCCCTCCCTCCCTCATTCATTCTTCCCCCTCTCTCTCATCCTCTCTCTATCCCTCTCTATCTTGATCTACCACCATAACTTTCCCCCCTCTCTCTCTCTCTCTCTCTCTCTCTCTCTCTCTCTCTCTCTCTCTCTCTTTCTAGGTTTTAACCTTGTACAAAAATTTCTTACAAACGAATTTTTATAAATAGAAAAATATACAATAGCGAGAACATAAAAAATATACACAAATATTTTCTCCTCACACCCAAAACTAGGAAAACTAGATTGATTTTTCATTGTATTCCTTTCAATGTTACAATACATTATATACATCTCGAAGCATTCGAAAACCCCAATCCATTAACCCTGGATTAGAACATAATAGTAGTTCCCTTGAATGGATCTACAAAATACTGTGGGAAAAACCATCATGCCCAAAACCATGTGCAAAACCATGGGTAGGTTCTCCCACCATCATTGGGTCCGCTCAACCATCATTGGGTGCACATAAAATTTTTTCTCGTGGTGCTACCATGAACCCTATGCAGGGGGCTACTATATACACAAATATTTTCTCCTCGAACCCAAAACTAGGAAAACTAGATTGATTTTTCATTGTATTCCTTTCAATGTTACAATACATTATATACATCTCGAAGCATTCAAAAACCCCAATCCATTAACCCTGGATTATAACATAATAGTAGTTCCCTTGAATGGATCTACAAAATATCGTGGGAAAAACCATCATGCCCAAAACCATGTGCAAAACCATGGGTATGTTCGCCCACCATCATTGTGTCCGCTCAACCATCATTGGGTCCACATAAATTTTTTTCTCATGGTGCTACCATGAACCCTATGCAGGGGGCTACTACCCCCCCCCCCTCCTACACGTGACACAATGTAAAAACACTTGTGGCTAATCGTGGAAAGAATATAACACATACCTGACATTATCCCACTTGTTTTCTTTTCACACAAGAGATTGTAGGAGTGCATAGTCATGGTCCAAGGATGCAACGCCCATTGTTTCTCTACACCAAGAAAAATTCTCAGTGCTCGTAGACTTTGTTAATGCATCTGCAACATTCTTCAAAGTTTCCACCTTTACCAACAACACCTTTTTGTTTTCAACCATATACTTTACAAAGTAATAGTGAACATCAATATGCTTTGTATGTAGAAAATATGTGATGTAGGTTAACCCGATAATGCAATATAAATCAAAGCAGAATATTATAACCTACTTCTACTATCAATTTGTGAAAACTTAAATATCAAGCTAAACAATATAACTAGAAGAAGAAGAATCAATGCACAATACACATGAAAATACTTTGGGGAAAGCCTCAGCTAAAAACCCCACTATCTATGCTATCATACAAGGTGGAAATACATAGGAATTATACAAAGCCTTAGCTCTCATAGCTAGCTAGCTCTCAATACAATCCTCACAGATGCTCACAGGAAATCTTGGCTTCTTACAAACCTTCCTCTCTGCCCTCCAAGCTCCTATTTCCTTGTGTTGTTCCTCTGGGATGATTCTCCTTCAACCAAGTGGAAAACCTCTTCTACCTAGTGGATGATCACCTGATCTCACACACTATCAGAACTGCGCAATCCTCAACGAATGATTCCTTCTGCATGCATGAGTTTTCTTTATAATAAAACACATGCAAACTGATAGTACACTTTCCTTGTCTTTAATTTCAATTGGGTCTTTCTCAGAATAGACCTGCATGAGTTTCTGATGAGGAAATCTTTAGTTAACTAGAGTACACTAGTTGAGTGCATGCATGCATCAACTGACTGTTATCTCTCTATTAGTTCCTCAAACAGTTTGGAACTAATTTAACTGGACTTAACTCAGTAAACTGAGTTAATTAATTACAACTCAAATATAACTCAATCTTATCTCCTCAATTTAAGGCTTATCTCCTTAATTTAAGGGATAACTCTTGCATGACTTCAGAAAGACTTCTAACTTGAATTTCTCCAACTAATTAAGTCAAAATAACTTAATTAATTATTTCCAAGTAGCTGTTAAGACTAAATTCGATTTTAATTCATAATTTATTTCAAGGAAAAATTAAATTGGAATATTCTTGTTGCCACATTTCAACACTCCCTCTCAACAAGAAAGGGATTATCTGTCATCCCGATCCTATCTGTATGGAACTCGAATTTACACTTTGACAATGCCTTTGTCAAAATGTCAACAACTTGCTCCTCTGTCAAAATATATTGTAGAAACATGATCCTCCCATCATCAATAGCTTGCTTTACCTTGTAAAGCCAACGGGAACTCACAACTAACTTCTTCATCGGTCTCGGAACCACGTCCCAAACACTGTTACAAACTATGGAGTCATACTCCTCCACCATAGCATCAACCCAAATCAGCTACTGCACTGCTTCCTCAAAGGAAGATGGCTCGGCCTCAACACATTCCCCAACAAGGGCCATGTATCCAGTGTACCTCTCAGGTGACCTCCTCTATCTACTTTGAGAAAATGGTGCTCCCACATTCTCTCTCGCATCCTGCAACAATTTGTCAGCTTCTCTTGTGTGCTTTCATCCATCTCTGGAAGACTCTTCTTGCGTGGATGTCTCCACTCCTGGAACCTCTGCATGCGGCTGCTCTGCATCAGTCTGAGGCTCCTCCTCCCTAGGAACCAACAATTCCCCTACAGCCTGTAGTTGGAGCTCCCTCTCAAGGGAAACTCGCATGGCCTTCTGCTCATCAAACTTGAGATCTCTGTGAACCACTGTCCTCTGACTGGTAGGAAAGTACACCCGATAGTTGTGAGGTGTATCAATGTACCCCCCAAGTATCCCCAACTTTGTTGTCGGCTCAAGCTTCTTATGTGCATCCTTTGTCACATGGCAATATACCGATGAGCCAAAGATCCTGAAGTGACCCACATCTTGTCTCTTACCAGAGAAATCTTCCTCTAGTGTCTTCTTCCCAAGAATGCAATGTGGGCTTCTTTTTTGCAAATAGACCGTTGTGTGGATGCCTCAGCCCACAAGTGAATTGGTAGGCCTTGGTCATGTAGCATTGCTCGTGCTTCCACTACAATATTTCTGTTCTTCCTCTCAGCCACCCCATTCTGTTGTGGGTTATGAGGTGTTGTCAACTCTCGTTTAATTTCTTCCGCTACACAGAAGTCCTTAAACTCTTGAGAGACATGTTCTCCACCGTTGTCGCTTCTCAAGGCCTTGATCTTCTTCCCTAACTCTTTCTCGACCAAAGCTTTGAACTCACAAAACTTTGTGAAGGTTTGGTCCTTCTTCTACATGAAATAAATCCAACATTTACGAGAATAGTCATCAATGAGAATCAAAAAATACCTTTGCTTTGTTGTGGATGCCGTCGAGAATGGTATACACACATCAATATGAACTCACTCTAAAATAGCCTTTTCTCGACTGTCTTGATCATGAAAGGAAGACTTGGTGTACTTTCCCAAGGTACAACCTTTGCATATGTCAACTTGCTCAAGTTTACCTTTGGGAAGTCCTGTAGATATCTATTGCATTATCTTCAAAGACCTATGATGCAAATGGCCCAACTGCCTGTGCCACAACTCGCCAATGTCTTGGCTTTGCACCAATTCTTCTTTCATACTCAATGTTGTACAATCATCTACCTCTAATTTATAGAGATTCTTCACCCAAATCCATATCCTCTTGGTTTGACTCGTGGCTATGTGTCTTAGGAACACCTTTACTTTACTAAAGACAACATTGTAGCCTTTTTCCTCCAACATCGCGATCGATACCAAGTTCTTCTTCAGTCCAGGCACATACATCACATCTGTCAAGGTGAGAGGAGCTCCATGCTCCCTCTTAAAAGCAACCATGCCCACTCCTGAAACACTATGCCTTCCGTCGTCACCCATCTCTATGCACATCTTGAGGTCTTTCTCCTCCAAGGCAATAAATAAACTTTTATCACCAGTCATGTGGAATGAGGCTCCACTATCAAGATACCAGACACGGCCCATCATCGATGACACCATGCATGAGATGAGGGTAAATTCCATTTTGAACTGAGAAGGTAATGCCTCACCTTCTGATCCTTCCGAGTATCCCTTCTTGGACTTCTTCGATGGGCAATTAGTCACATAATGTCCCATCTTGTGACAATTAAAGCATCTCAATTTAGACTTGTCAACCTTCTTCCCTCCATGAGAAGAATTCGATTTAGAATGGGAAGCCTTCCCCTTCCCTTTCCTTGCCTTACTTGCTAAGGCCATATTTTCTTCATCATCATCCTTGGATGAAGAACCATCTCGTGTGCTCCTCCTGATCTCCTCCTGCATAAGATCCGACCACAATCATTCCCAATCCAGCAGTTTCTCCCTTCCATTCACAGAGTTCTGGTAGCTATTCCAGCTCGTTGGAAGGCCAAGGAGAGTGAGGCTCACCATAGCTTCACCGGTATTAGTTATTCCCACACTGCTAAGCTCATATTTGCAAGTTGTGAGCTTGTTCAGATATGTGGAAATAGTATCACCCTTCTCCATCTTGATTCTTCGAAGCTTATCCTTGAGTGCCAATTTCCTCTGGTCCCTACAGTTCTGGTAGAGGTCCTTCAATGTCTTCCACATTGAAAATGGAGTATCCTTCCCATGGAGACTCAAGACAATATGGTCTCGAACTCCCTCAAGGATGATCTGTCTTGCCTTCGCCACACACTTCTTCCACTCAACCAACTCTTGTGCATTAGTTGAAGCTAGCTTTGGGATTTCTTGATCAATGAAATCCTTCAAGCCATTGTCTTCTAATATAACCTCCATTCTATCTTTTCATGCTATGTAATTCAAGCTACCTTCCAAGGCATACTCGAGTCTCAAGCCATAGAACGCCATTGGCCAACCTTGAAGTATGACATGAATTTGATTTGCACCTGCAACCCCGAACTTCAAACTTCGAATTTTGTTCTTAGTATATTGTTCACAACTCCGATAAACTTGGCTCCAATACCATGTAGAAAATATGAATGTGTAGGTTAACTCGATAATGCAATATAAATCAAAGTGTAATACTAAAACCTACTTCTACTATCAATTTGCGGAAGCTTAAAGATCAAGTTGAACAATATAACCAGAAGAAGAAGAATCAATGCACAATACACATGAAAATACTTTTGGGGAAAGCTTCAGCTAAAAGCCCCACTATCTTTATTATCATACAAGGTGGAAATACATAGGAATCATACAAAGCCTTAGCTCTCACAGCTAGCCAGCTCTCAGTACAATCCTCGCAGATGCTCACAGGCAATCTTGGCTTCTCACAAGCCTTCCTCTCTACCCTCCGAGCTCCTATTTCCTTGCGATGTTCCTCTGGGATGATTCTCCTTCAACCAAGTGGAAATCCTCTTCTACCCAGTGGATGATCACCTGATCTCACACACTATCAGAATTGTGCAATCCTCAAGGAATGATTCCTTCTGCATGCATGAGTTTTCTTTATAATAAAACACATGCAAATGATAGTACACTGTCCTTGTCTTTAATCTCAACTGGGTCTTTCTCAGAATAGACATGCATGAGTTTCTGATGAGGGTTCTTTAGTTAACTGGAGTACACTAGTTGAGTGCATGCATGCATCAACTGACTATTATCTCTCTATTAGTTCCTCAAATAGTTTGGAACTAATGTAACTGGACTTAACTCAGTAAACTGAGTTAACTAATTACAACTCAAATATAACTCAATCTTATCTCCTTAATTTAAGGGATAAATCTTTCATGACTTCAGAAATACTTCTAACTTGAATTTCTCCAACTAATTAAGTCAAAATAACTTAATTAATTATTTCCAAGTAGCTGTTAGAACTAAATTCGATTTTAATTCACAATTTAATTCAAGGACAAATTAAACTGGAATATTCTTGTTACCACATTTCAACATTGTATTCGAATGATAAGCAAGATTCTTTGCCAAGAAATTTTCACTTTGGATATCATAGTCTATCCTTATAGTTTGTTGTACCAACCCCATACCTAAACACAATCTCTGTAACCAAACTGATTCATTTCTTGCATGAGTGGATGCCATGTATTCAGTCTCTGTAGTTGAAAGTGCCACTATAGACTATCTCTTGCTCATCCAACTAATTGCTCCTCCAAATAGCTTAAACACATACCCGCTTTTAAATCTTCTCTAATCCAAATATCCAGCCCAGTCTGCATCAACAAAGCCACATATGTCCAACACTCTATCCAATTCTGGTCTTCCTTGGTAGCACAAACCATAATCACTAGTTCCACATAGATACCTGAAAACCCGCTTCATTGTTGTCTAATGCTCCTTCCTTGGTTTTGACATAACTTGCTCAATACTCGTGTTGCATGTGCAATGTCCGGTCTAGTATAGACCATTGCATACATCAAGCTACCAACTACCCTCACATATGGAACACGAGACATGTTCTCTTCATCTTCCTGTTGCTTGGGGCATTGTTCAATAGATAAATTTACACCTACAAGAATAGGAACCTTCTCCAGTTTTCTATCCTACATATTAAACCTCTACAATATTTTTCGACATACTTCCTTTGGTTTAACCAAGTCTTCCTGTTTTCCCAATCTAATTTAATTTCCATGCCCAAAATATTGTTTATAGCACCAAGATCCTTCATGTCGAATTTTGAGGACAATTGGGTCTTCACATGCTTGATAAATTTTTTGCCATTTCCAATGAACAACATGCCATTCACATACAATACCAAATAAACAAAATGGCCACCAATTAATTTAAAATATACATAGTGATCCTCTTTTCTCCTTGTGAAGCCAAGTCCTCACATATATGTATCGATTTTTTTATACGACATCCTTGGTGACTTCTTTAACCCGTACGAAGACTTTTTTTTAACATGCATACCAATTCTTTCTTTCCCTTCACCACAAAGTCTTTCAATTTCTTCATGTAGATCTCTTCTTCCATATACCCATGAAGAAATGGTGTCTTCATATCCATTTGTTCTACCTCAAAATCAAAAGTAGTAGCAACAGATAAAAGTATTCTAATGGAAGTTAACTTGGAAATAGGAGAAAAATATCACCAAAATAAATTCATGGCACCTAGGAATAACCTTTTGCTACCCACTAAGATTTTTATTTCTCCACATTTTTTTTTGTATTCATCTTCTTGTTAAACACCCATTTTCTGCAAATGGGTTTCCTTCTAGTTGGTAATTCCACTAGATCCCAAGCCTCATTTTTTTCCAAGGTTTCCATTTCTTTAACCATAGTCATTTTCATAGTTTTCCATCCTCTGAATCCATCGCCTCCCTAAGAGTTCTAGGATCATCATCAATAATAGATAAAGAAACATTTGAACAAAAATCAGATGGACTACACCTCTGTGGCTACCTTCTCTCTTGAACAAATCTCCTCAAAACCATAGTGTGTGGTTCTTCCTCTTCTAGTTCTTGTTCTTATATAGAGTTTGATTCTTCCTCCTTTAGTTCAAACTCCTTCTCTAGTCCCTTTTCCTTTAGTAGGACTTCATGTTTAATAACAACTTTCACTTTTATAAACACCACATCTTGATTGTACACAACCTTCCTTGTTTCTGGGTTCCAAATCGTGTAACCTTTTAAACCATCCTTATACCTAATAAAGATGCACCTTTCAAATTTATTATCCAACTTGGTTCTTTTCTCCATTGGAACCTGTACATATGAATCACAATCAAATCACTTGAGCTGTGAGAGAGAGGTTTTATTACCAATCCATAACTCATGTGGAGTCTTATCCTTCAATGCTAGTGAAGGTGATTTGTTAAACATGTAACATGTAGCATCCACTTCCTCTTCCCAAAATTATTGTCCTAACCCCGCACCATTGAACATGCACCTTGTCTTTTCCATCAATGTCCTATTCATTCTTTCTGCAACTCCATTTTTTTTAGGGGTGTATGGAGTAGTCTTCTGCCGTGCTATACCACACTTCTTACAAAACCCTTCAAATTCCTTCTTGCAAAACTCTCCACCATTATTTGTCCTCAACACCTTGATCTTCTTCTGTGTCTAATTTTCCACTAAAGCCTTAAATTCTTTAAACCTATCAAAGACTTCAAATTTCTTCCTAAACAAATATATCCATGTATTCCTCAAGAATTCATTTATAAATGAGACATAGTACACAGATTTACCTAGTGATGGAATTGCCACAAGCTCTAATATCATTTTTTACCTCTTAGCACCAAAGGATAAACTCTCCCAACTTTGTTTGCCATATACACAATGTTAATCAAAATTGAAATCTAGAGAGAAATTAGACATACCTTCTACCATACCATTACCATATGGTATTCAAAGGCCCTTCTCTCCAATGTGTCCTAGTCTTTGATGCCATAACATAGTATTTTCACCAGAGACTACAAGATTTTATGCTCGACTTTTACGAACCAAAGAACTATTGCACTCACCAATAACAATACTTCCCAAAAACTTATATAGAGTTTTGATCCAAACTCCCCTCATCAATACTAGTGCTCCTCAAACCATCTTGTAGGCATCATTCTCAATTACTCTTTTTACACCTATATTATCCATTTTTCTTATAGAAATTATATTTCTGGTCAATTCAGGAATGTGCATAACATCAGGAAGTGTTCTAATCATTCCACCTCTCAAATTTAGCTTGAATTTTTCATGTCCTATGATTTTGGTCTTCATGTCATCACCTAAGATAACTTCACCACTCATATTTCTCATATTCATAGAAACACTCTCTATGGGGATTCATAAGAAAGGATGCACCTAAGTGAATCAACCATGCCACATGATCTATGTGTGTCTTTGAATAAGAAGCCAAGTGCACATCCCCACCTTCATCTGAGGTAGATTTTTCCTCTGTAGAAGGAGCATCATTAGATCCCTTTCCTTTCTTAGGAGATTTATATCTACAATCCTTTTTGTACTACCCTTCTTTTTCACATTTCCATCATACCTTTACAATTTTTCCTTGAGATTTAGATATCCCACTCGAGGACTTATTTCTATTTATGTTTTGAGACTTTCATGTTATAGACAAGGCTTCTCCATATTTTTCTATCTCATCTCCTTTTATAACAAGGATGAGACTATTTCATCAAATTTCAAGGTAGTTGTATTGCTACCTATAAAAGCAACTAGACGAGTCCACGAGTCTCGTAGAAAATATAGCAAAATGATGCACTTACCTTCATTTGATATTTTAATATCAACATATAAGAACTGACTTTCCACAGTATTGAAGGCTTTTAGATGCTTTGTTACTGAGTCTCCATCTCTCATCCTCGGGTTATACAACTTTTTCCGCAAGAACAGTTTGTTCTCCAGGGAATTAGATTGATACAAATCCCTTATCTTGTCCCATAGAGCCTTTGCTATAGCTTCTCTTGAAGTACTCAACAATAAAAAAAATCTAATACATATAGTCATATCGTGCTATTTTCCTTCCAATCCAACTTGGTTTAGTCTTCTCTCGACATTATTGTTGGTTTAGTACCCCAGATATACCATGATCCACTAATATTTATCCACCAACAGACCCTCCATCTTGAGCTTCCATAGCTCAAAAATTTGTCAATTGAATTTCTTGATTTTTATCTTTCCATTGTTCTCCACCTCCTTTCACCACAAGAATCAATTCGCAGATCTCCCACTGTAACAGGGTCTACCATAAACCCGAGAAATCAATCCCCTTATCCATAAAGGCATCCCCTTGAATCCAAAACAATTTCGAGACCAAATGTAGGTTTTAACCTTGTACAAAAATTACATGAAAATAAATTCTTAAAAACAGAAAAATACATAATGGTGAGAACATAAAAAATATACACAGAGATATTCTCTTGGAACAAAAATCGAGAAAACCATATTTATTTTTCATTATATTCCTTTAAATGTTACAATACATTCTGGGGCATTCATAAACCTGAATCCATTAACCCTAGACCAGAACATAACCATAGTTCCCTTGACCGCATCTACAAAATACCACGGGAAAAAACCATCATGCCCAAACCCATGCACAAAACCATGGGTAGGTTTGCCCACCATCCTTGGGCCCACCCAACCATTATTGGGTCCACATGATTTTTTTTCCTCAAGGCACTGCCCCAATCCCCGTGTATCGGGGCTACTTTCCCCCTACAAACTCCCTAGCAAGGGGGGATTTCGCCCCCCCCTACAACCCCTGTTATGCCCGATGCAACATAACAACACCTACAACTAGTCGTGGAAAGAATATAACACATACCTCTCTCTCTCTCTCTCTCTCTCTCTCTCTCTCTTTCCCCCACACTCGTTCTATCTCCTCTTCCCTTTGTCTCTCCCTCTCTCTCTCACATAAATCTCTATCTCTTTCTCCCTCCCTTCCTCTTCTCTCTCACAAACACTCTCTCCATTCCCTCCCTCCCTCTCTATTTTTATCCACCTCCATCACTCTTCCTCCTGTCTATTCCCCCTCCTTACTCTTCATCCCTTTCTACATGCTTCTCCAACTCTCTCCTTCTCTTTCTCTCATCCCCACTCTTTATTTCTCTTTCTCTCCCCCTATCACTTTATCTCTCTCCCAAACACTATATCTTTCTCTTTCTCTCTCTATCCCCCTCTCCCTCTCTCTCTCTCCCCTTCTCTCTCCTCTCTCTCTCCCCTTCTCTCCTCTCTCTCTCTTCTCACCTCCTTTCTTTCATCTCTCTCCTCTCACACTCCGCTTCTGTCTCTTCTCTCTCTTCCTCTCTCTCTCTCCTCTCTCTCTATATATAATATATATATATATATATATCATATATATATATATCTGTGTGGTGTTGTGTGTGTGTGTGTGTGTGTAACTCCCCTTATCTCCACCCTAAAGACCTATATTTCCCTTCCTTCCTCTCTCTTTCTATTTGCCTCTCCCCTATCACTCTCTCTTTTGTTATTCCTCTCTCTTCCCCCTCTTTCCCTTCATCCCTCTATCTTTCTATTTGCCTCTCCCCCATCACTCTCCCTTTTGTTTTTCCCCTCTCTTCTCCCTCCTCTCTCTTTCTCCCTCTCTGTTGAATTTTTGTAGCTATGGTTCATCTACATAATTTATATTTGACGTGTTTTGTTGGATTTAAAAGAGAAACTTTCGAAATTTAAAATTTGAATTTTTGGTTCCAAACTAGTCAGGTCAACCTTGACTCAAGTCAAGTCAGCCCAATGAAGAGACATACCCATTTTGGATAGGAAGCATAGTATATAAAGTCATTCGACCTACTCGACAAAGGAATCATTCAACCTCATAAAAGAAATATAGTTTTTGGGCATCCAAGCGAAGGACAGGAAGAAGAAGAAGGACAAAGATCTCTCTCTCTCTCTCTAAACTTGTATTTCTCTCTCCAAACCTTGCACATGTGAATTTTCAGGGTAGTAGTTTCTGAGCAGGCTGAATTTCTGGGCATTTTCCGGACAGGTTGAAATTATGGGCATTATTTTGGCAGCATATTTTGGGTAGACCTAAGAGGGCCAAAATTTTGAAGGCTAGAAGTTTGATTTGACTTGACTTGACTAAAGGGTTGCTTGACTTGGATTGACCATAGCTTGTTGGATGTCATAGTTGACAAGCTGCATTAGATGTATCTCTTATTGAACTAGAGAATTTCCATAAGAAAAATGTTGTTGGGTTCCCCCAAGTGGGTTTTCCCAAGGCAAATCGTGTGTTCTCTTTGTGTAATGTGATCTCTAGTCCTTATGGTTTTATGGTTGAATTGAGGAAGTGTAATTACTTAATGATAAACTAGAATTGTTAAAATTTCTATATCATTTGAAGTAATTATCATTTTTTTATAAATATTTTGCTTGAATCTATTGCACCTAAAAATTCAACATGGTATCAGAGCTTAAGTGACAAAAAAAGGCATTGAGATCATCTTCTTTTTGGTAAGAGATCACTCTTAAGGAAGGCCTTACCTACAATCTATTTCCTTGTATATTACTATGGGTTCTCTTATGAAGGCAGAAAATAAATTAGAAGGAACTACAAAATTTAGGGCTTGGAAAACAAGGATTGATCTTCTTCTTACAAAAGAGGATCTCTTGGGTATTATGATGGGTAAGGTCACTAGACCTTAACAATATAAAGAGAAATTAAAATTTGAGAAAGATGATTACTAGAAGTATTATTTTATTTTATATTAGAGA
Source organism: Pinus taeda (assembly GCA_000404065.3). NCBI lineage: Eukaryota > Viridiplantae > Streptophyta > Pinopsida > Pinales > Pinaceae > Pinus > Pinus taeda. Next base: position 80,979 of record APFE030077137.1, read on the forward strand.
CCATTTGATCCCATATATCACAAATCTTAACTCTTCAAAGGAAATGTATGATGTTCGTTGAGCCTCCAAAATTGCCTTCTTTTTTGCAATTTATTTTGTCACATATTTCCATTTCATTACACCTCTTCCATGAGTTAAGAGTCATTTGGGCCATGTGAATGCATCAATAAGGAAAATGTCCATTCTAATCTTAGTTCTATACATTTTTCTTTATAAAATTGATATTATTAAACATAAATTATAGAATTATGCATATTCTCCAACTGAATTGAAGGTTTTATAGGTTCTCACGTGATAAAAATCGACTGAAGTATACGGGAGGCTGCGAAATGGTACTAAGATGGTGATCAACCTATCAGCTATAGAAGGAAGCACATAGGATAGATACATCACTTAAGTCAAAGATTTAGTTAAGGTAGTTGTGGTGCACCTATAACAATCAAGATATAAAGCAAGTGAGATATATCATCAAGCAAGAGAGGTTCAAGGATAATTATTTAAAGGATAGAAGTCGATAATGTGTCTTCTCATGATTTTCTTCTCCAATAGTAAATCATGAGAAGGAAGATTCCTATTTTAATTAAGAAGCCAAGATGTCAATTAAGATTCTATTAAATAGGAAACAAACTCTTAAAGTTGTTAATTTTTAAACTCTACATAAATGCTTCATCTAGAAGTGAATAGGAGGTGAGAACTTAAATTCCATATGAAGACTTATTGTATCTAAAACTTTATTCTATGCACTTCAATAATAATATCTTTGTTATGGCATTTTTGTAATCTTTCCTAGTGATTTTATTTTGTGATATGAAGTTTCCACTTCATCGTACATCTAAGGAGGCCCCATATAGAAGTGTGAGATAAATAGTATAGTTCATTTCATTCAATTTCTTAATGCTATATTTTCATTCTCTTATATTAACACCTATTTCGCTCAAACTTAATACTTTGTTTTCCTAGTTTAGATCTTATCTTGCTTTTTACCTCTTCTATAGTTCAAGCGCTTGAGAAAAACATTGAAAATAACCAAAAACATTCACTTAGTTTTTCTTTGATTTGCTTAGTCTCACATTTATAGATTTTTGATAGTTATGAATGGCTCTAATTTAGTATGCACGCATCAATAATCTCAATAGGCTTTATGTGTTAGAAAATTATATATTACAGAGCAATGGAACACATAAAATATTGCATAAATATAAACACAGAAAGCACATAAAACAAGAGAGACACAGATATACGTGGTTCACGCAATTTGGGCTATGTCCATGGGGAAACAGCCAATCCTTCCCTTTATATTATCCAGCAAACTGAAGAGATACAACCTACAGCAGATCCGTTGTAATTCCCTTTTTTCTCTCACACAATCTCCTCTCTCTTTCTCACTCAGAATACAGATCTACGTAGACGCAATACAATTCCCTCATATATAGTGAGGGGTTTCCTTCTAGGGAAAAAAAAAACCCTAAATTAAACATAACTTCTGTTGTCAGATCTCCGCCTAATGAATGACCCAGATTGACTACGCAATTACAACATTTTACAAGGCAATTTTACATCTATTTTTTAGCCTCGGAGGTATTGCCCCTGATCCCCCGCCGAGGGGGGCTCCCAAAGATCACAGTCTCCCCCCATGGACCCCCCTTGTAGCGCAAATATTACGGGCGGCGTTGCTTTCACACTATGAACTGGGGTCCAATGCGGTGATACCTATGAATAAAGAAGATAATCATGCTCCACACCCAACATTATGCACCTTAATTTCAATTATTTACTTCTCATTTTAGAATAAAGTTTCATTGCTTTCCTAGAACAAATTCTCATTGCTTTCTAGATTAGTTGCATTTCTATAGGTTAGATTTCATTTCCAACCTAATAGATTAAAATTGCTTTCAAGTCCAATATATTAGGTTTGTTCTCAAGTTCGATAGATCAGGTTTATTTCAAAAGCTTGATAGACTAGATTTATTTTCAAAGTCCAATAGAATAAGTTTTATTCTTGTGTTCAATATAATAGAAGTTTAAAAAAGTTTTCATAGTATAGAATTATAATAACATTGTTGTCTTAATTCAATTAGATACATTACTTTTTCTAAAGATGATGCTTTACTAGATATAGTCTTTGACAAAAAGCATGTATGTGTGCTCATATAGATATTTTCATGAATAGGTTTTATTTTAGCCCTGCAATCATTCCTATATATTTATTTCCTTTTTGATTAAGGGTTAATTTTGTTGGGTGTGGAGCCTAGTTATCTTCCTGATTCAGAGGTTCGTGTTTCAGTTGGATGTATACCCCAGGAAGACTATACACCCCTCCATGTGGGGGTCCGGGGAAACCACCCCCCCCGGCTTGGGGGTATGGGGGCCAGGTGGACCCTGGTAGGGGTTCAGGGACAGAGCCCCCGATGCTAAAAATAGAAGACAAATTTCCTTGTAAAATATTGTAATTTCGTAGTCAATCTGGGCCATTCATTAGGTGGATGATTTGATGGTAGAAGTTATATTAATTCAATGTTTTTTCCCTAGAAGGCAACCCTCGGTTTATATGAGGGAATTGTATTGTGGTCATGCATTCTTATTCTGAGCGAGAAAGAAAGAGGGGACTATATGATAGTGAAGAGGAAATTATAGTGGATCGACTATAGGTTGTATCTCTTCATTTTATTGGCTAATATAAAAGGAAGGGTTGGTTGTTTCTTCATGGACATAGCCCAAATGGGGTGAACCATGCATATTTGTGTTTCTCTTGTTTTATGTGTTTTTGTATTTGTGTTTCCACAATATTCTATGTATTTCATTGCTCCGTTGATTAATTTCTAACAACTGGTATCAAAGTCAAAGGTCTATTTGGCTAATAAATTCGCACTATAGAAGGGTTCCTAGTTTGAGTGGGAGCAATGGCGAAAGATGGTAGGTTTAGGGTCAAAGATTTTAACAGCCAAAACTACCAGTTGTGGAAGATGCGGATGGAAAATTATTTGTATCAGAAAGATATGTACCTAACATTGAGCGAAAAATCAAAGGATCTGATGACTATGGCAGATGAAGAACGGGATCTTCTCGACAGAAAGGATATAGGAACAATATGGTTGTGCCTATTAGCGTCAGTGGCATTCAACATTTCAAAGGAAATGACAATAGAGGGTTTAATGGTGGCATTGGCCAAACTATATGAAAAACCCTCGAACTCAAACAAGGTATTCCTTATGAAGCGTTTATTTAATATGAATATGTCAGAAGGTTGATCTATTGTTGATAATTTAAATGAATTTAACATGGTTACCAATCTGTTAAGTTCTATAGGGTAAATTTTGACGGTGAAGTTAGGGCTCTGTTATTTTTGTGCTCATTTCCAGAAAGTTGGAATGGCCTAGTTATGGTTATTAGTAACTTTGTATCTGGATCTAGTACTTTAAAGTTTGATGATGTTGTTGGTGCCATCCTTAGCGAGGAAATGCGACAGGCAAGCTCTGGTGAGATTTATTAATGCTTTGACTACTGATCCAAGTGGATATTGGTGGTCCCCCGCCAATTCCACTTGGACCCCCACCATTATTTCTCTCATTTTTTTAGTTTCCTTAATTGTAGCACAATTTACTATTTGTAGGAGTTTTTCGGGTCCTAAACTTTCGAAGCCGTTTTGAGGCCCTAAACGACGTTTTTTTCAATCTACCGCAAGCAATTTTCTGCCTAAAATTGTCTTTTTTGTCATAGTCCTCGGAGAGATCTTTCCAACGGGTTATCATGCACGTCAAACAGAGATATTATGACCAAGTTGTGACCTCGAGAAGTTGGCTATCCAACTCACCCCAACGAGGCCCATAAACTCTTGGTGTTACATCTCCTCCGGTTAGGGTTTTTGTTGTTTAGGGTTTGCTCTTATTGTTGAATAATAAAAATCCCCTTGAGCCTCATTATAATGTAGTTCAGAGGCATGTAGCCGCCACATCTCTTCTCAGAGATAAGCTACCATCGCCCGAGCTAGTCTTATTTCCATTCTGTTTGTAACCATATTTCCATATTTGATATTAATGAAATGAAGTATTATTTCTACTGCATCTTTGTATTTATGGTTATATCTGTAATTTATTGTGTTCCTATTTAATTATGGATCAGTGGTATCAGAGGTGTCAGCTCTTTCTCTGTTTTTCTTTGCATATCCCCAACAAGGTCGGGATATAAGGAGTTAGGGCTTGAACTGGTCAAACCTTTGCAAGACTAGCCTCGTAAATCCCAACGGCCTCCCATGGAGGATGAAAATAAAGATGAGGGGGTAGGAGATCCTATCAAAATCTTGCTCGAGGAAGCCCTCGAGTGACAAAGGAACGCAATGATGGACAACTTTTCCCATATCCTTCAGCGGCTACCCAGGTTCGACGCATATACTTCTAGCAACTACTCTGGAAGCACCACACCCTTTAAGGTACAAGTTAACTTTGACATTCCCATATTTGAGGGTCAGCTAGATGCAGACACTGTAGGTAAATGGTTAAATCTGCTAGAAGGATATTTTTCAATTCATGATGTTTCCAACCAGGAAAAGATCACCTTTGCACTTCTCAAAGTAGCTCCCCACGTCAAGAACTGGTGGGAAACCTACTGTGAGCAGAAGGATGAAAGTATGAACTCACTATATTCAACCACACCCACTTGGAACTCGTTATGAGATGCCATCAAGGAGCAGTGCTACCCTGTCAGGAGCTATGAGGATAAATACATAAAGTGGACAATGCTGTGACAGGGAAGGGACCAAGATGTGTCGGAGTGTACCAATGTTTTTCATACCCTTCGCACGAAGTTGGGTATCAAGGATTCTGAGAATCATTTCGTTCTCAAGTACCTCATTTCCCTGCACAAGTACATCCAGGATGAGATGGAACTCCTGGACATCTCCTCGCTCGACACAACATACCGATATGCGGTCAAGTTCAAGCAAAATTTTAAAGAGAAGAAGTGAGAATTTGGATCTACGAATCTGAAGCAAGGGAAAGGTACCCCCAAACCACAGAAAAATGGACAAAACCAAGGCAAGGCAGCCCAGGACAACCCGCCAAAGCCATAAGCAAAGAACAATGCCGCGAAGCCAAAGAAGGACACGGGAAAGTGGTGTGCATTCCATAAAAGCTCCACTCACAACACAAGTGAGTGTCGGGCCGAGCAGTCACTTGTGGCCGAGCTAAAGGCTTTGGAATCAAATGCATGTTACGACTCTGAGTCAAAACCCGACAAGGGGAATGACAAAGGGAAGAAAATTATCGATGTGGAGCCCAATGCCACTGTTGTCACCAAGAAGATCCAGAAGGAGGAAATCGAAGATCCAGAGGAGGAGGAGCACCTCTTCCACTCCCAAATGTGGGTAAAGGGTTCCCCGCTATAGTTCATTGTCAACAACGGAAGCCAAAAGAACCTCATTTCAGCAAAGGTCGTGAAGCAGCTAGGCTTACCGACCATAGCACATCCACAACCGTACACCATTGGGTGGCTTCACCAAGGATGGGATCTTCGCGTGAGCCAGTAGTATCGCCTTCCATACAACATCAATCCCTTCACGTATGAGGTATTATGTGACGTTGTTCCCCTTAATGTTTGTGATGTATTATTAGGCCAAGCATACTTATGGAAGCGACATGATGTGTATGAGTCAAGGCCTCATGTTGTTATAGTTACTTTGGGAAATAAGTTGTACATGATACCGGAGGCAGCACCGTCTACCACCATCTCTTTGGTTACTGCAAAACAATGCAGTAAGATCATTTCCAAAACCGGGAAATTTGTTTTCATGATGATACGCCCTTAGGGAAAGAAGAAGATGGTAGCCATGACCTCTAGACAGGGACCCTCCGCACGACAACAACAGATGGACAAGGTGGTGGAGGAGTACAAGGACATCTTCACCTCCCCCATAGGGGTGCCTCTGCACTGTCAGGTCAAGCACTCCATCAATCTAATCCCAGGTGTGTCACTGCCCAATGGACCAATCTATCAGCGCTCCATTCTGGAGAACGAAGAAATCAAGAAGCAAATACAGGAGTTGCTGCAGAAAGGTCACATCCATTCGATTTCATCGCCCTGTAGGAGCCCAATCGTGTTGGTACAGAAGAAGGATGGGACTTGGAGACTCTATATTGACTACCAGGTGTTGAACAAGATCATTGTCCAAAATAGGTACCCAATCCCACAGATTCATGACCTTTTGGACCAACTAAAGGGGGGAAAATATTTCAACAAGATCGACTTAAAGTTCGGCTATCACCAAGTACCAGTCGAACCCTTCGATGTGTGGAAGACTGCCTTCAAAGCCAAGGAGGGCTTTTTTGAATGGTTGGTTATGCCTTTTGGATTGATGAATGCTAATGTAACCTTCATGAAGCTGATGGATGACATCTTGCAGCCATTCACCAACTGATTTGTAGTGGTATACTTGGATGACATCCTTATCTTTAGGCAGAGTTGGGAAGCGCACTATAGTCGGGCCGCTAGGCATTTCTAGGTCGAGAAAACAGTGGAAGTACTATAGAAGTATTTCTATTGGCCGAATCTTCCACTGGATGTCCGAAAGTACATCAGATCCTGCATTGCCTACGCCATTGCCAAACCGACCATCAAGAAGCAAGGCCTCTATACTCCATTGCCTACCCCTAGTCGACCTTGGGAATCCATCTCCATGGATTACATGTCGAGCATTCCTTCTACTAAGCATGGCAAGGACTATGTTTTTGTGGTCGTTAACAGATTCTCGAAGATGGCCATTCTAGCAACCTGCAAGAAGAATATCACAGCAGAAGCCACCGCTAAACTCTTCTTTGAATGAGTGTGGGTACACTTTGGGATCCCACAATCTATCATCTCAGATCGAGATAGTCGGTTCCTCAGTACATTTTGGTCCAGTCTCTGGTCGATGCTGGACACCAAGCTCATTAAGTCCACAGCTTTCCATCCCCAAACTGATGGCCAGACAGAGGTCGTCAACTATAAGAGCATCCATGCACATGGGATGAGAGCCTTCCCTATGTCCAGCACAGCTATAACCGAGTTCTCCACATCTCGACTGGCCACAACCCTTTTCAGGTGAGCTTGGGATTCCAGCCACTATGTCCCATTGATGTGGTCATACGATTTGCAACTACTCAGGCAGATTCGGCTCATGTCCAGTCGAAAGCTAATAAGGAAAATAGCTTCATTGAGCACATCCAACATATTCACCAACAGGTCCATGACATTCTGGAGAAATCAAATTCCAAGTACAATTAGAGACATGATCAACATCGGGTGCCACACAAGTTTCGGGTGGGTGAAAAAGTCTGGTTGCATTTGCAGAAGGAATGCCTTATTGGAGCCTATCGTAAACTTAGACCACTCCAATATGATCCTTACAACATTACCAAGGTTGTGGGCAACAACGCATTTGAGCTCAGCATTCCCCCATTCCTTGGCATGCACCCAGTGTTCAATGTGGACCACCTTCGACCATACTTCCCACCATTGTTGGACACACCAGACATTGCAAAACAACTCACACCTATAGAGTTAAATCCAAATTGCATGGAGAAAGCCACAACTGATCAGATCATGGACATGCAGATCAAGAACACTCGCCAACAGAAGATCCAAATGTATCGATTTGTCAAAGCAGGCTAACTCCTTCACCAAGGCAAGTGGCTTACCAGGGACCAAGTTCAGCAGAAGTTTCCTCATCTCATGGAGGACCTCAATGCAATGGGGACCATTGCTTCCTAAGCGGGGAGGAATGATCCAGGTGGATATTGGTGGCCACCCGCCAATTCCACTTGGACCCCCACCATTGTTTCTTTCATTTTTTCAGTTTCCTTAATTGTAGCATAGTTTACTATTTTTAGCATTTTTTCGGGTCCTAAACTTCCGGAGCCGTTTTGAGGCCCTAAACGACATTTTTTTGGCAATCTACCACCAACAATTATCTACCGAAAATTGTCTTTTTTTTCGTAGTCCTCGGAGAGATCTTTCCAACGAGTTATCACGTGTGTCAAATGGAGATAATATGACCAAGTCGTGACCCCGGGAAGTTGGTTGTCCAACTCACCCCAACGAGGCCCATAAATTCTTGGTGTTACATCTCCTCAAGTTAGGTTATTGGTTGTTTAGGGTTTTCTCTTATTGTTCAATAATAAAAAGGCCCTTGAGCCTCATTGTAAGGAAGTTCAGAGGCATGTAGCCACCACATCTCTTCTTAGAGATAAGCTACCATCGCCCGAGCTAGTCTTATTTCCATTCTGTTTGTAAACATATTTTTGTATTTGATATTAATGAAATGAAGTGTTATTTCTACTGCATCTTTGTATTTATGGTTATATCTGTAATTTGTTGCGTTCCTGTTTAAATTTGGATCAACTGCAGAGACTAGGGGAAGAAAAATGTAAAGAGGAAGGAGCCCAGGAAATCACAGTAAGTCAAGAAAAGGAACATCCAAACCCAGATCAAGGATAGTGTGCGGGAAATGTGGGAAGAAAGGACACCTGAAGCAAGACTGCAAATCTCGGAAGGGAAAAGAAGGAGATGGACAGCTAGAGAAAAATCATGAAGGGAATGTGACAGGTGATGTATAGAAAGATGCTTTGATTCTTTCATTCAAAAATATTATGGATGCCTGGGTGGTAGATTCAGAGGCCTCATTCCATGCCACAGCTGATAGGAAAAATTTTCATGACTATGTTCAAGGAGATTTTGGATAGGTTCGTCTAGGTGATGATAAACACTGTAAAATTGTTGGAATGGGTAAGGTTTTTATAAAACAATAGAATGGAAACCAATGGCTATGAAAGGAGGTAAGGCATGTTCCATATCTGAAGAAAAAACTAATTTCTACAAGGCAGTTGGGAAGTGAAGGTTGTGTAACTACATTCACAGACAAAACCTAGAAGGTCACTAAAGGAGCCTTGGTAATAGAAAAAGGAGAAAAGTTTGGTACGTTGTATTTATGTAATCATATTTCTAATTTTGTTAATGAATTAACCTCCACATGAGAAGATACAACATTGTGGCATTATAGGCTCATGCACATTAGTGAGAAGGGGATGCAAATTCTTCACTCAAGAAATATTTTGCCAGGTTTGAAGTATGTTGATTTAGATTTTTGTGAAAAATATGTTTATGGAAAGCATAAGAGAGTTAGATTTATCAGAGTTGGGAAAGGAAATAAGAGTGAAAAAATAGAACTTGTGCATACAAATGTATAGGGACCTTCTCAGATATCATTTATCTATGGTTGTTGCTATTATGTTACTTGTATTTATGATTCAATTAGGAAAACCTAGATTTATTGTATTCAAAATAAATCCTATGTATTTGATACTTTCAAGAAAAGGAAACCTTTTGTTGACAATGAGACAAGAAAGAAGTTGAAGTGTCTCAGATCAAACAATGGTGGTGAATACTGTAGCAAATAGTTTGATAATTATTTTTTAGAGCATGAGATTCGCATAGAGAAGACAGTTCCAAGAACAACACAGAAAAATTGTGTGTCAGAAAGGATGAACAAGACAAACATGGTGCGTCTGAGGTGTATGAGATTGCATGCAGGATAGCCTTTACAATTTTGGGCAGATGTTGTAGATATTGTTATTTATATAATAAACAGAGGGCCTTCAAGTTCCTTGGATGGTGGTATTCTAGAGGAGGCATGGACAGGTAAAAAGGTAAACTACTCATTTTTAAAGACTTTTGGTTATGAAGCCGTTGTCCATATTAATAAAGAAAATAGAACAAATCTTGAGGCAAAATCAAAGAAATGTTCCTTTATTGGATATGGTATTAATGATTTTGGTTATTGCCTATATGATTATGAAAATCACAAAATCATTAGGAGCAGAGGTGTCATATTCAATGAAAATGTCTTGTATAAGGATCATATGCAGGGAAGGAAACAAGAAAAGGAAAATAAAGAATACATAGTGCTTCATGAGATCATAGAAAAGGTAAAGGTGCATGAAAATCATAATGATCAGCAACAACAACCACAACAGCAATAGGCACCTCAAACACCTGAAAGTGGTGTTAGAATATCTACCGGGATAAGTAGACCCCCTGAATGATATTCTCCCTCATTATATTGTTTACAGTTGACTGATTCTGGTGAACCGAAATGTTATGAAGAAGAAATGCAAGTAGAAAATAGGAAGAAGTGGGAGCTGGCCATGAAAGAAGAGATGGACTCCTTGATACATAACAAGACTTAGGACTTAGTCAGGTTGCCTGCAGGTAAAACAACATTGCGGAATAAATGGGTTTACATGTTGAAGGAAGAAGATGGAGGTAAACATAGGCACAAGGCTAGACTTGTTGTGAAGGGGTTTGCACAGAAGAAAGGTAGAGACTTTGATGAAATGTTTTCTCCTGTTGTCAAAATGATTTCTATCATAACTATTTTAAGTATTGTGGCAGCAAAAAATTTGCATCTTGAGCAGTTAGATGTAAAGAAAATATTTTTCCATGGGGATTTGGAGCAAGAGATCTATATGTAGCAGCCATAAGGGTATGAGGTCAAAGGGAAGGAGAAATTAGTGTGCAAGTTGAAGAAGAGCTTGTATGGACTAAAACAGGCTCCAAGGTAGTGGTCTCTAAAATTTGATAGGTTTATGTCTGAAAAAAGTTATACTAGATGTCACTCCAACCATTGTGTTTATCTTCAAAAGCAAAATGATGGCAGCTATAGTATATTGTTATTGTATGTAACTAGCATGCTTGTTGCAAGGTCTAACATGCGGGAAATAAATGTGCTCAAAGGAAAATTGGAAAATTCATTTGTAATCAAGGATCTGGGTGCTGCAAAACAAATCCTTGGTATGAGCATAACTAGAGACAAGAAAAATCACAAATTAATGTTGTCTCAAAGTGAGTACATACAAAAGATGTTGGAAAGATTTAATAAGTAGAATTTAAAACTAGTTAGTACACCTTTGGCTAGCCATTTCAAACTAAGTAAGGATATGTATCCCAAGACCCAGGAAGACATAGATTATATGTCTATAGTTCCATATGCATCATCAATTGGAATCTTAATGTATGCAATGGTCTGCACAAGGCTTGGTATTGCACATAGAGAGGGAGTTGTAAACAGGTACATGAACAGTCTAGGAAAAGAGCATTAGATGGCAGTGAAATGGATTCTCAGGTATTTCAGAGGTACCACAAATCAAGCATTATGCTTTGGTGGTTCAAACATTTCTCTACAAGGATATGTTGATGCAGATATGGCAAGTGATAGAGATAATAGGAGGAGCACCACAATGTATGCATTTACTATAAGTGGAATAGTTGTCAGTTGAGTTTCAAAAATGCAAAGTGTTGTTACACTTCCAACAATGGAAGCAAAGTATGTTTCTCCTACAGAGACCAGTAAAGAAATGATTTGGTTACAAAGGTTTATGGATGAATTGGGAAAGGAGGAGATTGGCAGGTTATACAGTGACAACTAGAGTGTCATTCATCTTGCAAAGAAATCAACATTTCATTCCAAGAGTAAACATATACAACTCAAGTACCATTTCATATGGTTATTGTTGGAAGATGGACAGTTGAAGCTGGAAAAGATACACACTAGCCAAAATCCTACAGACATGTTAACAAAAGTTGTAACAAGGGAGAAATTGAGATTCTTCTCAGTTTCAATTGGTCTTCAAGTATGATGATGAAGATGAAAAACAGTGAAGTCCATAGTGGAGGCATTGTCCAGTAAGTGAAGCAATGGTGGGAATTTTATAATCAATCTCCAAGTGGGAGATTGTTGGGTGTAGAGCCTGATTATCTTCCCAATTCAGAGGTCTTTGTTTCATCTTGATGTATACCCCAGGAAGACTATGCACCCCTCCACACGGGGGTGCGGGGGGGACTTGCCCCCCCCCCAGCTAGGGGGTTCGAGGACTAGGTGGCCCCTAGTGGGGGTTCGAGGGCAGCACCACTGAAGCTAAAAATAGATGAAAATTTTCTTTGTAAAATATTCTAATTTTGCAGTCAATCTGGATTGTTAATTAAGCGGATGATCTGACAGTAGAATTTATGTTAATTTAGGGTTTTTTTTCCTAAAAGGAAACCCTCGGTTTATATGAGAGTATTGTATTGCGGTTATGCATTATTATTCTGAGCAAGAAATAAAGAGGGGACTAAATGAGGGCGAAGAGGAAATTACAGTGAATATGTTGTAGGTTGTATCTCTTCATTTTTTTGGATAATATAAAAGGAAGGACTGGATGTTTCTCTGTGGACGTAGCCCAAATTGGGTGAACCATGTATATTTGTGTCTCTCTTGTTTTGTGTGTTTCTGTATTTGCGTTTTCGCAATATTTTATGTATTTCATTGCTCTGTTAATTAATTTTTAACAACTGGTATCAGAGTTGAAGGTCTATTTGGCTGATAAACTTGCAGGAAAGGGTTCCTAGTTCGAGTCGGAGCAATGGCAAAAGATGGTAGGTTTAGGGTCGAAAAAAATTAACGGCCAAACCTACCAATTGTGAAAGATGCAAATGGAAGATTATATGTATCAGAGAGATTTGTACCCACCATTGAGCATAAAATCAAATAAGCTAACGGGTATGAAAGATGAAGAATGGGGTCTTCTTGACAGAAATGCACTAGGAAAAATACAGTTGTGCCTGGCAGAGTCGGTGGCATTCAACATTTCAAAGGAAATGACAATAGAGGGTTTAATGACGGCATTGGCCAAACTATATGAAAATCTGTCGGCCTCAAACAAGGTATTTCTTATGAAGCGTTTTTTTAATATGAAGATGTCGGAAAGTGGATTTGTTGCTAATCATTTAAATGAATTTAACACGGTTACCAATAATTTAAGTTCTGTAGGGGTAAATTTTGATGATGAAGTTAGGGATATGTTATTTTTGTGCTCATTGCCAGAAAGTTGGAATGGACTAGTTATGGTTTTTAGTAAGTCTATCTATGGATCTAGTATTTTAAAGCTTGATGATGTTGTTGGTGTCATCCTTAGTGAGGAAATTGGACGTAAAATCTTTAGTGAGACATCAGGTAATGCTTTCACTGTAGAGACTAGGGGAAGAAAAATGGGAGGAAGGAACCCAGGAAATCATAGTAAGTCAAAAAAAGGAAGATCCAAATCCATATCATGGATAGTGTGCTGGAAATGTGGGAAGAAAGGACACCTGAAGAAAGACTACAAATCTCGGAAGGGAAAAGAAGGAAATGGAAAGCAAGAGAACAATCATCAAGCAAATGTGATAGGTGATGTGTTGCAAGATGCCTTGATTATTTCATTAAAAAAAGTTATCGATGTCTGGGTGGTAGATTTAGGGGCTTCATTCCATTCCACACTAGATAGGAAACATTTTCATGACTATGTTCAAGGAGATTTTGGAGAGGTTCGTTTGGGTGATGATAAACCCTGTAAAATCGTTGGAATGGGTAAGGTTTTTATAAAACAATAGAATGGAAACTAGTGGCTATTAAAGGAGGTAAGGAATATTCCAAATATGAAGAAAAATATAATTTCTACAGGGCAGTTGGAAGGCCAAGGTTGTGTAACTACAATCATAGACAAAACCTAGAAGGTCACTAATAGAGCCCTCGTAATAGCAAAAGGAGAAAAGGTTGGTGTGTTGTATTAACCTCCATAGAAGAAGATACAACATTGTGGCATTATAGGCTCGGGCACATGAGTGAGAAGGGGATGCAAATTCTTCACTCAAGAAATTTATTGTCAGGTTTGAAGTATGTTGATTTGGATTTTTGTGAAAATTGTGTTTATGGAAAGCAGAAGAGAGTCTTATTTATCAGAGTTGGGAAAGAAAATAAGAGTGAAAAAATGGAGCTTATGCATACAGATGTATAGGGACCTACTCAAGTATCATCTCTTGGTGGTTGTCGCTATAATGTTACTTTTAGTAATGATGCAACTAAGAAAACATGGATTTATTGTATTCTAAATAAATCTTATGTATTTGATACTTTCAAGAAATGGAAACCTTTGGTTGAGAATGAGACAAGAAAGAAGTTGAAGTGTCTCAGGTCACACAATGGAGGTGATTACTGCAGGAAAGAGTTTGATAAGTATTATTTAGAGCATGGAATTCGCGGAGAGAAGACAATTCCAGGAACACCACGGGAAAATGGTGTGTCAAAAAGGATTAATAAGACAATCATAGAGCTTGCAAGGTGCATGAGATTGCACGCGAGATTTCCTTTACAATTTTGGGCAGATGTTGTAGATATTGTTGTTTATACAATAAATAGAGGGCCTTCAAGTTCCTTGGATGGTGGTTTTCTAGAGGAGGCATGGACAGGTAAAAAGTTAAACTACTCATTTTTAAAGACTTTCAGTTGTGAAGCCTTTGTCCATATTAATAAAGAAAATATAACAAAGCTTGAGGCAAAATCAAAGAAATGTACCTCTATTGGATATGGTTTTAATATTTTGGTTATTGATTATATGATTATGAAAATCAGAAAATCATTAGGAGCAGAGATGTCATATTCAATGAAAAGGTCTTATATAAGGATCAGATGGAGTGAAAGAAACAAGAAAAGGAAAACAAAGAATACACAGTTCTTGATGAGATCATAGAAAAGGTAAAGGTGCATGAAAATCATAATTATTAGAAGTCACAACAACAACCACAACAACAACAGGCACCTTAAACACCTGAAAGTGGTGTTAGAATATCTACTAGGATAAGTAGACCCCTTGAACGATATTCTCCTTCATTATATTATGTATTCTTCACTGGCTCTGGTGAACCGAAATGTTATGAAGAAGCAATCTAGGTAGAAACCAGGAAGAAGTGGGAGCTATCCATGAAAGAAGAGACGGACTCCTTGATACATAACCAGACTTAGGACTTAGTCAAGTTGTCTGCAGGTAAAACAACATTGTAGAATAAATGGGTTTACAAGTTGAAGAAAGAAGATGGAGGTAAACAGAGGTACAAGGCTAGACTTGTTGTGAAGGGGTTTTCACAGAAGAAAGGTAGAGACTTTGATGAAATATTTTCTCATGTTGTCAAAATGACTTCTATCATAACTATTTTAAGTATTGTGGCAACAAAATATTTGCATCTTGAGCAGTTAGATGTAAAGACAATATTTCTCCATGGGATCTGGAGCAAGAGAACTATATGTAGTAGCCACATGGGTATGAGGTCAAAGGGAAGGAGAAATTAGTGTGCAGGTTGAAGAAGAGCTTGCATGGCCTAAAACAGGCTCCAAGGCAGTGGTATCTAAAAATTGACAGGTTTATGTCTGAACAAGGTTATACTAAATGTCACTCTGACCATTGTGTTTAGCTTAATAAGAAAAATTATGGTAGCTATATTATATTGTTATTGTATATAGATGACATGCTTGTTTCAGG
The DNA here is from genome assembly GCA_000404065.3 of Pinus taeda. NCBI lineage: Eukaryota > Viridiplantae > Streptophyta > Pinopsida > Pinales > Pinaceae > Pinus > Pinus taeda. Next base: position 96,335 of record APFE030077137.1, read on the forward strand.
GTTTAACATGCAAGAAATAAATGTTCTCAAAGGAAAATTGTCAAATTCATTTTTAGTGAAGGATTTGGGTGCTGCAAAATAAATCCTTAGTATAAGAATAACTAGAGACAAGAAAAATCACAAATTAATGTTGTCTCAGAGTGAGTACATACAAAAGGTGATGGAAAGATTTAATATGCAGAATGATAATCTAGTTAGTGCACCTTTGGCTATCCATTTCAAACTAAGGAGATGTGTCCCAAGACCCACGAAGAGATGGATTAGATGTCTAAAGTTCCATATGCATCCACGGTTCGAAGCTTAATGTATGCAATGGTCTGCCCAAGTCTTCATATTTCACTTGGAGTGGGAGTTGTAAGTGGTAGATGAACAATCTTGGAAAATAACATTGGATGGTAGTGAAATGGATTCTCAGGTATTTAAGAGGTACCACAAATCAAGCATTATTCTTTGGTGATTCAAACATTGATCTACAGAGATATGTTGATGCAGATATGGCAGGTGATAGAGATAACAGGATGAGCACCATAGGGTATGTGTTTAATGTAGGTGGAACAACTGTCAGTTGTGTTTCAAAAATGAAAAGTGTTGTTTCACTTCCAAAAATGGAAGTGGAGTATGTTGTCGCTACAAACGCCAGCAAATAAATGATTTTGTTACAAAGGTTTATGGATGAATTGGGAAAGAAGCAGGAGATGGGCAAGTTATATAGTGATAGCCAGAGTGCCACTCATCTTGCAAAGAACTCAGCATTTCATTTCAAGATTAAACATATACAACTCAAGTACCATTTCATACAGTCAATGTTGGAAGATGAACAGTTGAAGCTGGAAAATACACACACTAGCTAAAATCTTGTAGATATGTTAACAAAAGTTTTGACCAGGGAGAAACTAAGATCCTGCTCTATTTCAATTAGTCTTCAAGTATGATGATGAAAATGAGAGGCATCGTGGTCCAAAGTGGAATCATTGTCCAGCAAGTGAAGCAACGGTGTGTTGAGGCCTCGGAAATCGCTGCCACAACATTGGGGATAACCACCCGGTCCGGACCTTGGTACAGCTCCTTTTCCGTTTGGAATGGTGGCTCCGACTGGAGATAACAGGACCGGTTTCCCGATAATGAAATAAAAGGATGGATGGGTGATGAATAGATTGCTTAAGTGATAGACGACTAGCTTATGCTATTGACGAAAATAGGGAAACTAATACTAATCCCGGGAACAACTTATTCATTCAGAATGCAGCGTTAAATAATCTTTATCTATCTAGCAGGCATATAGATGACTCTGTAAAATAAATAAGAGATGTTCAATCATTCAAAGATTGCTTCAAGTGAATAGTCACAATGAAGCGATAAATACAAATTACTGCATTCACTATTTATATCATCGATACATATATACGATTGAAAGGGAAGCATGCGATAAACAACCAATAGTGGAATGCGTAAGGAATGCTGTGAAAAACACACACACACACACACACACACACACATATATATATATATATATAAGCGATAATAGCAAGAGCAATTTAAACAACAATTTATATAACGAAAATGAGTACAGACACAGATAATAGTACCATGTGAGCTGCAGATCAATCCGAAATATCAATCGCTATTCAAAATTCCTTCTTCAACATAGAAATTCTTTCAAACAATGACAATAGTGCACATTTGCATAAAAGCCTTCCTCATTAAATTCAGAATAATTGGTCAAGTTTCATAAAAGAATCCTGAAGTACAATAGTGCAACTTCAGGGTTTAAGTCATATACAAAACTTTTACGACCCTTTCTAAATGCATGAAAGGGTCTTTAAATACTACTAAACTAAAAAGATCTATAAAACAAAATCCTACTAAATTGGTATCAGTAAATCTGGTCTACTTCTCAGGGGCGATCTGGCAGTCGGTGAAATGAGTCATGCCTCAGGTTGCTTGCCCTTAAACCTTAGCTGACTTATCGCGAGCATCGGTTCTACTTCTGGCGGTTTGTTGAGGCGTGAACTGAATTGGGCGGCGAAGGTGGCATTTTGGATGTCAGGTATCATATAACCGACAGTATCGGTTAGGCACTTCAAAATGGCTCTTTGGCTGTATGGTTTGATTAAAAATAACCAATATACATCCCATGTCAGACTGTTGACTCCAGCGATCAATCTTGCGCTTTTCTCCAAGTCCGGATAGCATGAATGCTCCAATATATTTGCTGTTGTTAATTGACCTGGAGTACATTGGGAAATTGTGTTAGATAAATACAATGTATTATTTACTAATTCAACCACATTTTCACTGATTGTCCTGCATCTGGAAGTCGCTCTTTCTGCTTTCATCAGTTGTGATTGCCATTCTGTGAACAATATTTCTTTGTGTGATTCTAGAATTCTTGGTAGATTAGCTGCCCGACCTACATTTGAATCCTGCCATTCTATAAAGTTTGTCAGTGTTTCCTCTGCCTGATCCAAGTCGGCTCTTGCTTTGTCTACCTTTTCGCTTATAGACGCTGACAATTCGCACAATGGTTCTGCTCGTATGAGATGTTGACATAACAGCTTAACCTGATTAATTAATCCCTTATTTAGCTGGAGCGCTTCTACTTTAAACTCATCTATCTTAGGGAGATTTTTTGTTTGCTCAATTTGAGTGGTCAATTGAGCAATTTGTTCATCTTTTGCTTTTATTTCTCCCTCAGTCGATATTCTTAATTACTCCAGTGCCACTGATAGCTCCTTCTGCCTTTGCACTGCGCCTTCATCTATCCTCTGTTTTTGCTCTTGTAATTGCTTGACTAGCTGGTTATTGTTCTACTGCTGTGCTAGCAATTCTTTCTCGGCCTGCTCTGCCCTCTGCTGGACTTATGATAGTCTCGCCTGTAGTGAAGAGATATCCTGATCCTTTTCTTTCAACAAATTGCTCACCTTCTTTGCTTTATCAATATTCGCCGCCGAATATGCTCCAGCGAACTATGATAGCTTGGTTAAGTCATCGGAGGGGTTGAATTTCTCTTTCCATACAACATTTCCCGTTACTATTGATTCAGGGAATGGGGAAGATTGGTCAGTTCTTCTCCTTTTCTTCTGTCGCTTTACGACGACTTTATGCTTGGGACTGTAAAATATATCTAAAGGGGGGATTTCTTCAATTTGCAAAACGATCTCCCCCGTCGGATCTTTAGGAATTATCTCTAATCCTTTTGTTTTGGGTAGGCCGCTGGTTTCACCTGAAACCGGTTTTGATGTCACTTCCTGTGTATCTCCTTCCTTTGAAACCTCATAATCTTTTGAGCACTCTAAGTTATTGATGATTGTACTGAATTGATTCCATTGTTGGAGCAAATTTGGATGAACTAATGGATCCTGGTTACCTTTAGAGCTGCTCTCCTCTTGGGTCTTTGCTTGGGTTTCTTCTTGTTGGTGTGCATTTTCCTGAATTACCTCTTGCCTTTGGCTATGCATCTCCTCCTGCTGTGTTGATGTAGTAGGAGGTGTTGTATTATGTCGCTGTTCAAACTTGCTTGACCTGGTGGCTGTTGGTACAGTTGCTAACAGGTCTAGAGGCAGAGTTTGCAACCTCTGTTCTCTGATTCTGTTAAACTCAACTAGCCCTTCATCGTTATAAACATTTCGGGCAAGCGACTTGACTTGATACAATGATTCGACTGATATAAGCAAGTCTTCGAATTTGTCTTCTTTGTGCTCGACCTTGGCTAATTTGGCCTGGTCGAGCGCATTGTAAGCGATTTTTCTTGGATCATACTGCCTCCTTGGCAGAGTAGCCAGGGTGAGAAAATTCATTTTCCCAGCTTCCTTCTCTGCATGCTTGATGTCATGCAGTGTATACATTCCAATTCTCAGTGGAAAAGAAGGCCAAACATGTTTTTTAGCTCTTTTCAGGGTTTGGGTAACCCCTTCAACGCTAATTTGATAGGCTACCTCCCTGGCAAGTAACTTATCAGGGATGTAGAGTGGTAACACATGTGGCTTCGCCTGACTGCCAAAAACTCTGATATAAGTGAATTTCTCCTCCCCAAACCAACTTGCTATTGCAGTCAAATCTACAGCTGCTTGCTCGGATATTTTAGGGGCAGGCTTATTAAAAATTAAATAATGAATTGGTAACATAAAACCGTTGCAGATTTGGTACATGTGGTGCTTATAACTAGT
>APFE030077137.1:128876-207136 GCA_000404065.3 Pinus taeda
GCCACTACTATCTTATTGGCAGCATCACAATGTGCAAATACTGCTGCTAATCATACTTGATGGATGGCCCAACAGTTCAATCTGGACCATGCCATGTTTAAATTGTTTGTTGTAGAATAGAGAATCATTCCTGTCCAATTAGCTCAAGATTGGCAGGTGACTAGCTAGGTAGAAAAATGAAGGAGCCCAACTGCTTAATCTGGGTCCTTGGAAGAGATAAGGGTAGATTTAGATAGGAGGGCAATCAAAAGAAAAGAGGATAATAAGGGTTTGCTAATCTAAGTGCACCCAGTTAAAGTGAAGAAAAAATGTTAAGATTATTAAGCCGGGTAGGTAGTGTGAGGTTGTAGAAGTAAAAATGCTATTACCATTTGGCTTATCAAAGAAGAACTCATCTCATTCAAAGTATTGGCACCATGGTAGAGGTTTGATTACATAACAATGGAAGCATGACTAATTTTCCTTTTCCCTCAAAGAACATTTACTAACACTCCCCAAAGACCTTGGGATCTGCCCAACAGTCTTATTTCACTTCATTCCAGTACCAATCCCAAGTCAAACTTTCAGTTGACTAAAGGAAAAGAAGCCACATTTCTTGTGTAAAAAATCACTATTCTGAATTCCATTTCTCTTATGTGACTAACTTTCATTTCATGAGCTTAGCATTTTCCCTTGCATTTTCACCTCACAAAGTCATATTAACAGCTAATTTTATTGTTTAGGTCCTTAACATTGCTCCCCTTCCCTAGTTCTACAAAAAACTATATCAAATCCCAAAAAACTATTTAATACCCCACCCCATAGCAATATAGCTATATAAGTCTGTGGGAAATATTTAGTCCATCTGGGACTAATATTAACCCTCCCCCCATTCAAACATTATGGAATTAATTAAATTTTGGTTGAAATTAAAGTCCATAGCGTTGCTCGCTCACAAACCCCATTTTCCCTCCCACGCTAATGTATTCATTTTTACATTTAAACTAAATAAATGTAGAATGAGCGCACATTCACATAACCCCGCTGATTAAATTTTAAACCCACCCCGCCATTGTTTTAAATATTTTATTATTGTCGGGCTCCACAGTTAATATTCCGCCACCCCGTAACCCCCGCCAGTCGTCCGATCATCGGCCCCCCGAATCCAAGGGTGGGCGGTCATTTTGACCCACAAGTCGGTGGATGTTTAGCGTCCGGGGGATTGGCAGTTTCACCACCGTACCCCCACCATGCGTCGCCTTCCCGGGGTGTTCGGAGGCCCCTCCCCCGATACCGATTATGCCGAAATGTGGTGCGGGGAGAAAACATGATACCATCCTCCGCCCCTGACGTCAGCACCACGTCATCTGTGACGTCACCACCGTGTTCGCGCCTTGCCGCCGTGCCATTGCCACATAATCCACCCGCGTCCACGCCATGCCTCCGTGTCCTGTGCCACCTCACCATCCACATCAGAGGTCCATGTCATCCTGCCATACCCGGGACCCACCGATGACATCATGCTGATGTCATCACCAAAAAGCACCAAAAGCGCCAAAAAGTCCTGAATTTGCATAAAACAACGCAAAAGGACCATTTTATGTCATTTTCACTACTTATTTTGGGAGCGTTGTGCATGCCATTCACATCGATTTGCTGCCCAACCTGGAATTTAACCGTTCGAGCTGCTGCCACCTGCAAATTCAACTCAATTACTCACCATTGTTCTAGCTCAACACCCTCGACATCGTGAAAACCAGATATTTGCCCACAGTCAAACTTTTTACCCCTGTTTTCACCATTTGGTCCATTTTTACCTGCATAAAATTCTACAAGCTCCCACACTGAGCCAATTATGCACCTAATTGTTGTCTAAAATTTCTGGTTAACATCCTCTTCCCACAAAGCTTAGTAAACCCGCATCACTCTGCGAAATTCACTTGAAAAATTGGTTTTAAGAGCCCGTGCTGCCAACACAGGTCCTCACAGTTGTTCACTATCCACTCTCACCAGATTTCTCTCTGCAAAAGTCCACTTGCTCAACTCAAAGACAGTTTTATTTGCCCTACAGTTGCCCCACAAGTTTATCAACCAAGATAAATTCTGTTGAAACTCTGTAACTTCTCCTTTGACACACTTTACAAACAGGAAAAGCCACTGCCAAATACAAATTCACTTTGCAGTCTAAAATAATTCTACTAAATCCTGGTTCCAAGTATTAAAACAAAAAAGATTTCAATATGGCTGCTCCAGCTGCTCTAAATGTTGCTCCTATCAATGCACCTAACGAGGATCTTGAAGCACTGGCTTAAGTTGACAATGATTACCTCATTCAGGATTTGGATGGAGACAGAAACCACTTACAGACCTTCTGCTAGCTGAGAAATAGTTACTTAAACAACAGTGACATGTATGGCATTTGGGATTCAAATTTGCCCATCTATTTCTTGCCTTCTGTAAATATTTTTCCTGAAATAATTCACCTCTGTGCTGAAAATTATGACCCAAGCCTCAGAGCTGTCAAGTCTCCATCTGGGAGCATACTATTTCATATAACTCCTGATTCCATTAATCAGATGCTCAATTTCAAACAGACCCAACTGTTCATCCCTTTTTCCATCAAATACCTGCTGGATGAAGTCCCCAAACTCTCCAGCACTGAGATTGCTAGAATTTCCAAGACCTTCATGAGAGAAGACCGCCAACCTACAGGGCCACCTCCTTTCCTATATGTCAATTTCAATGAGGTAGGCAAGCTGCTTGTAGATATGATATCCTCTGTGCTGGGTTTCTCAACAAGTGAGCATATTGATGAAACAGTGTTGGTCCTTTTGTCTGCATATAGCCTTGGAAAGCCCCCTATTGTTAAGTACAACTATGCCAAGTTCATTGCCAATAAAATACATGAACAACTGCTAAAGCTGGACAGGGAGGCAGTGTTCATGTACTATCAGTCAGATTGCTTCCAATGCCCCATCAAAAAGCTGGGTTCACGGGGTGAAAGGAGGTCTGTTATCTTTTGGTCTTTAGTTTTTCATCAAGTTCAAAACTCTCCATATTCTTACTGTGAGTTCATTGACCAATTTGTTTATCCAGTCTCATGTCTCTTGAAAAGAACTCCTCCTCCTAGGTTGTCATACGACATGCAGAAAATATTACAATTGTCTAAGAATTCTAAAATAGGTGATTGGTATCTATACCAAAATCACATTATCATTAGGATCTATGGTTGTGAGCTCTGTCCCTACAGGCTCCCAAGATATGTACCCATGAGATTGTTTGCCTTGGAATACTATAGGAAAATCATTAATTCAAATCTTACTCATTTTCATAGTGCCAAGAAGAAAGCTAACCTAAAATTCAAAGACCATCTAGGCCCCTTTATTATGAACAAGAAAGATGGTTGGCAAGATGCTGATCAAATACTGGGGCAACAGCTCAAACTAAAAAGGAGTTTCTGGTGGGTCCCTTATGACCCTGATGGCTTTATCAGTGCTAGAAGAGTAAAATATAGGTTGTTAGCCTATAAGCATTATCCAATTCCACAAATTGAGCAATATGCCAACAAAGATGAGTGGGTGCCAGGCACATTAATTGAAGAATTTACTCAAGAAGAGATAATGGAGAAAAATGTCAAAGATTTAGAAAAAACTCTTAACTTGGATTCTTTTCACCAGGTGACATTCAAGCTGCCACTCCAAGTTGGGGAAGGCACCTCCATGGCTGCAGCTGCACAGACTGCCCAGCAAGTATCTACAGCAACAACAGCTACAACAAAGGGAAAAGAAGTGATGGATGCACAGCAGGAAACAGAGACAGAATAGCCCACCACTTCCAAAGATCAGAGTCAAGGGCAAGCCCCTCCATAGCAGACAGAAAAATCACAAATTCTAGTCCTACAAACTCCTCTTAATGAGGAAAGAGGTAAAAAACGGTATGGAGAGAAGCCCAAACCTCCAAGTGGGTCAACACAACAACCAGAAGCCAAGAGGTAAAGAATTGATCCGCAGGCTGAAGAAGAAATCGGTGAAGAAATGGTAGAGAGCCAGAACAGACAGAGAGATTCCAGCCATCAAACTGCTACTAGCTCATTCCAGCAGGAACAAGGTATGCAGCATAGTACAGAGGTGTCTTCTTCCAGGCAGCAGGGCAAGCAGCCAGCTGGTATCAAAGGAACTTTCATGGAAATCAAGGCACAAAATGAACTATTGAGAATACAACTTTATGATCAATTCTTGAAAAAAACACCCTCCAAGCAACAAAGATTGATGGCAGCTTATGATATCAAGGAGGACAAGATGATTTTGACTCATTTCAAGCCTAAAGTTCCACACACCAAATTATCTACGGACTACATAAAGACAAACATGGAAGTCCTCTCCAAGGACATACATCCCATGGACCAAATTGAATTGCATAAGCAAACAGGGGAAATGGTCTATGCCACACTTGCAGACAAGACCATGCTGGCACATCAATTAAAAGAATCATTGAAAAATACAAATACTCAATTAGATTTGGAAAGGATGTCTTCCACTGCCAAGGATAACTGAATAAAAATGTTGGAGGACATTATTGTTGATCTAGGACACAATCCTAAGGATCCAAAGGGTATCAAGGCCCTTATGAAGAAGAAGGAAGATGATATGGCTGCACTCAGAAAGCAGGCAAAGCTGCCTGCAACCATTCACCCTCAAACTGCAGAACTTATATAGGAAAAGGAGGTTGATGACACCATGGATTTGCTTCTAAAGATGAATCAAAGAATACTACAGATGGAGGCAGAATTGGAGAAAGCCTTGCAAGATAAACAAGGGGAGTCAACCTCCCAACCACCTCAAACATCTACAACTCTTGGCCCTGCTCCTACATAAACAGCAGCAACCCCTCCTGCCATTCCAACACCTACAACGGCTACATCAACTACAGATGCTACAGCAGCAACAACAGCAGCACCAGAATCCAGCATGACTATGGAGGACCTAATGAAAGCTGTCAAGGAGCTTGAAATTCAGGTGACAGAAGTAAAAGAGGCCAATGAAAGGTTGGCCAAGCTAGAGGCCAGCTATGACAAGTCCAAAATGACAGTGGCCAAGAAGCAAAAGGAAATAAAAGCCCTAGAGACCAGAGTGAAAGCCTTAGAAAAATAACTATCTCTAGACAAAACTCTTGCTGAGATCAAAAAGATTTTGTGGGCCAAAATTGACCAATCAATCAATGACCAATGGTGATCAATACAGGCCATACATGAGCAAATTGAATTAATAGGCATAGCTCAATTTGAAATTCAGAAGGCCAGAGCAGCATTGGGGATTATGCCTGAGTAGGCCAACAAGATGATCCATTTCCTGAACACTCACACTAAGGAAGAATTGGTAGCACTGGACATCCACAGTCGAACAGATACTATCCTGACAGCAAAGAAAGTGCTGACCTTAAGAAATTTCATACAGACTCTAGAAAGGAAATGTCAGGAGATGCAAGTAGAAGTAAATGACTTCAGGACAAAAATAACAACATTGCAAAGCGGAGGATTGCCCAGCGTAGTGACCAGTGCTGGAAAGCTATTGTCTTGTTAACAATATACCACCAGAATCAAAAATTATGTTGAAAATCAGATTACAGCATCTATAAGCTCCTCAGAAGAAGCAGGACCTCCCTCTGGGCAATCTCTATATCATAAATTGGAGAATCTATTTTTTATTGAGCATGAGATTAATCATCTATTTGAAGTGCCTCCAAATTTCTATAGATATACTGAAGCAGATGAAACACTCATAAAGATAAGAAGGCATCAGCTACTTCCAGCTAATTGGTGGCAATCAATGCTGGAAGTATTGCCCAACTAATTATGGTCTACTCTTCCTTTTGTCAGCTTCAGATTTCAGTCAGAGTACAGGTCAGCAAAGAATCAAACACAGAGGTACTACAGAAAGCATCAAGACAGTGACTCAACAAGGCATTAAGACAGCATGCCTAACAAATGCATATTAAAGATGCAGCTACAACCGACTTTGTTGATCCAAAAAGTCAAAGCTTGTCTGACAAAAGACAACTAGCACACCAATATTAACTGATGCAGTTATTTCTTTCATTTACTTCTTTGACAAAGTTGGTGATGTAATTTATTATACAAATGACTCAGCATCTAGATATTTTATCTCCTATTTTGTATATATACCCCCCTATAGAACGTATTAGAGGTCGGTTTTTGGTGAATCTCTCTCTGAAGAGCTGCATTGTATATCTCAGACTTTTTGCTAATATAAATTGCTGGTGAAGTTCCTGGTCTCTGTACTGTCTGAAGGTGGAAATGAAGGACTGTGTTATGTTGCAGAATTCCTATGTCGTTTAATGGAACAATAAGTTACTATGAACTATGTTTTGTCTTTCTACGTATGCAAAAATTCACATATGTTTCATGATCTTAGCAACAGGGAAAAGGAATAGCTTAGGACTTGTTTAAATACACCCTCTGCTCAATCTCTATTTCTAAATATGTTTTCTTCAGAGTTAGCCATGGATATGAATTCTTAATTGCTCATATTTAAACTAATTCTCTCACTGTGAATACTGTTTAGGAATTCTTAACTGCTCTTAAACAATACTCCCACTTTCTCCCCCAATTAGCATAGTGAAAGATTCTCGACTGCCTTTCACTCACTGATCTCATGCTTTCATCACCAAAATTTGAATAATTGTTCCACAAATGCCTATCTGGCTTTGCAGTAATACCCTTCCCTCAAAGAAATACTTCAGCAGTACACCATCATGAACTCCATTGCCCAATGGTTCAGACTGCCCTGTAATCTGTACACCAGATCTGCTTGAATTCACAACCCAACCAAATCTAAAACAAAATCAGTGCACCATAACTAGCCTAAAATCACCCCCAACAATGCTAAATTATAAAGAGAGAGCCCTCTCTGGTTGCAGGTAGGCTAGGACCTGTAACTAAAAGATTGGTTAGTGGTTACCTCGGTCGTATTCCCTATAGGAAGCAGGGAACAACTTGAGTGATAACAAGTTCATAATAGAAGTCAGTGGTTAAATTATCTTATACAAGGAGGTTTATTGTTGAAAGGCAACAGGTTGTGCATTCCCAAATGTTCTATGAGGGAGAACATTTTAAAGGAGAAACAGAATGGAGGATTATCTGGTCACTTTGGACAAGACAAAACCTTTGCTCACGTAAATACTTTTTACTATTGGCCAAAGATGTAGATTTATGTTAAGAGATCTGCTGAGAAGTTTAGGATATGTTAGCATGCTAAAGGGAGAAACCAGAATATAGGATTGTACTAGCCATTGCCAATACCAGACCGACCATGGGATGCAGTTAGCATGGATTTTGTTTTGGGGTTACCTAAAACTCAAAGGGGGGAATGATTCCATTTATGTTGTGGTAGATACATTTTCCAAGATGGAACATTTTATTGCATGTAAGAAGACTAGTGATGCAACACATATTGCTAATCTATTTTTTCCAGAAACTGTAAGATTACATGGACTACCTATAAGTATTGTGTCTGATAGAGATACAAAGTTTGCAGGGAATTTCTGGAGAACTCTTTGGAAGAAGATAGGTGCTAACCTTAGTTTCAATTCGGCATACCATCATCAAATAGATGGACAGACCGAAGTGGTAAACAAAAGCTTGGGAAGCATATTGAGAAGTTTAGTGTATCAAAATCCTAAGCATTGGGATTTAGCACTAGATCAGGCTAAGTATGCTTATAATGACACTCCAAACTGAAGTACTGGAATGAGTCCATTTCAGATTGTTTTTGGGATGAATCCAAGGGGTGTATATGAGCTCAAAAATTTGGGTAAACATGAGACAAGAAGTGCAAAAGCTAAGGAGTTTGTAGAGCATATGCAAATACTACAAGAAGATGTCAAAGGTAGATTGTAGGAAAGCAATGGAAAATACAAACAAAGAGTAGATATCAATAGAAGAGAGAAAGAATTCCAAGTGGGAGATTTAGTGATGGAGCATTTGAGAAAAGAAAGCTTTCCTGCTAAGACTTACAATAAACTAAAATTAAAAAGATAGGACCATGTAGAATTGTAAGAAAGTTTTCAAATAATGCTTATGAAATTGAATTGCTAGAAGGGATTGGAATATCACCTATCTTTAATGTTGCAGATTTGTATCCATACAAAGAGATAGAGACAGAGCTATAGGAGGAAACTACAGAAGATGAAGTTCAAATTTTGAACTGGGAAGAGCAAATGTCAAAGATAGTTAAGAAAGAGGTGGAAGCTATTTTGGAGAAAAGAGTATTCAGAAGAACCTAAGGATAGGTTTATTTTCAATATCTAGTCAAATGGAAAGGATAGCCTGTGGAGGATGCTAGCTGGTTGACAACAATAGAGTTGTAGGAGTATGGAGTAAACCCTAAAAGTCTGAGGGATGATTCTTCTCTTCCCCGAGAGTCTGGTGCAGGAGCATTTGGACTTAGCCAGCAATGTGATGGTTTGTTCACATGTTGTGGCTAAATGAGTTGAATTTCACTGACCTGAGTGGTCAAAAGTCAGTTTTGGTAGAGAGGGTTGGATCTCTCGAAAATGACCTTTACTTCATTATTGTAATAACTAGAAAATTGTCTTATTTTAGACTAAGGGAAAATTTGATAGCATAGGTGTGTAATAGAGCTTAGAAAGAGGTATTTGATTGTTAAATTGATTAAAATAGAGATCGAGTTGTTAGTACAATTAGAATAGGATTTGACTCATAAAAGAGAAGAAAATGTAATGGAAAGGGATTAGCTGAGATGATTGAGATATGAGTGAGAGGTGAGAGTTGAGTGATAGATAGGGTTATGAGATTGAGACAGAGGTCAGATAAATTGTTGTAATTGAGCCGAGAGGGCGAAGACTTTGTAACTATTGTTATATTGAAAAAATTGATTCAGCGTGCAACTGTGTTTTAATCCTAGTGAAGACTCTCGTTTACCTCTATGAATATGTGTTCTGAAACCTAATCAAGCATTTTCTCTATTTTCATACTTTAATTGTAAATCTCAGTGTTTATGTGTTAATCATGGTCATTTAGTATTAATTGCAGAAGAAACATGGCGGAGGAGTAGTCTGGATCATCAGATTGATGGATCTATTAGATCGACAGCGATCAACAACTGTAGGGGTAGGAGAGTATGAAATTTCTTGATCATGGTTGAAGCCCTACACTCACTCCTAGTCGTCGACCTCAATTTCAAACTTATAGGTCATAGTCAACTACAAAGGTTAGGCCTATTTTTAACCTGTGTACTAGTTGAAGACCCGCAAGCCATAGGAGTTGATGGCCTCCGTTATCCAACAGATATCAAGTCATCCAGTGCTTGGACATTAATTCCAAAAACAAAACTGAAATTTTATAGATCAAGGGTTTATATTCCTTATCAGCTCCGTAAGGGTAATTAAACATTGTGTAAGTAGCTTGTCCAATATCACTATCCACCATTGATCAAAGTGCAATGATCTCGTTCCTATGGCCAAAGTTTCCTTTCTAGAAATCCATCACAATATCACAGATTTCACCAACATGTGACTCTTCATCACATTCCTAAGACTCCTCCTCTCGCATGCGATATGCGATAAGATCAACCGGACTAAACGTGATCTAAAAAGGAAGACTACCACCTTATTTTGATCAATCTCCTGCATCAAGTTATCTTTGTGCTAAAATGTCTATCCAATACTATAAAACACCTAGATTGTATGTATTTGTCACAATGTATATCCATCTCTTTACCTGTCAAATTCAATATAATATAATATCTGCAAGCAACCCACAAATTATGTTTGCCCATAATGTCTATACATGTACTAACCTATGATTCAAGTTTTCTATATTAAATTAACTCAATGAATTGTCTGTTCCTTGAACAACACACATGTGTGCACCTACAAATGATGTCGTTGATCCTGCATGAGCACTAGTGAAGGTATCATGTACAAAAGGGGTGTTGGAGTGGACTAATATTGTGCCTACGGTCAATAGTGGATTTGAATTAAAAGTTGCAGTATAGGAATGAAGGCAGGATGGGTTGGTAGAGACATCTAATCATAGTGGGCATCTGAGAGTCCCAGGTATGGCAGACAACCGAGGAGATGGTATGAATGATTGCAGCATTTGTGGGTAATGTAATACGATGGGAAGAATTTAGTTGCTTCAATGGGCCAAGGTCTTTGTTTACTAGATCATGTCAAGTAGTTATTAACTTCTTGATGAGAACATGGTACTTAGAGAAAATTGTGCATCATTGGAGTGCAGCGCTGGAATATGATAGATCTATTTATCAATAAATTTATTGGTTCCAGGTGTCCAACAATTTATTTTTTCTCACTTTATATGCATTTAGAAAGCTAAATGGAAACACTTTTCAAAATTTTAAAACAATTTTAGGGTTACTAAATATTACAGTAATGCTCATACAGATCAAAGCTTCCTTTCAAAATCACTACTTGACACAACACTCAGTTTAGATGATGCGTCAAATGTAACCTGCAATCCCATAAGGACTCGAAATAGAATCCCATAACGTCTTACTTTGCATTGGCCAAAGATTATCATTCATGCGTTTATATCATATGAAAAATTTGATGAAAGGGAAAAAATCTAAAATATATTTACAAAATTTTTAGCATAATATTTGAAACTATGTCAAAATATCAATCATCTAATCTCCCAAACGTATCTAATTGTAACATTAAAAACTATGATAAAAGAATTGGTACGTGAATTTGAATATTGATAATGATGAAGGGAAATTTAGTGATGAATGATCTTGCTCAACAGTGGTTATTTGAAAGCAAGGAAGGCATGGTCTTTAGAGAGAAATATTTAATTTTGACAACACAAGCATAGTCAACAACTGTATACTCACTAAATGTTGAGTAGATGAAATAATAAACAAGCTTTCCACCAATAGAGAAACTAGTTTTCTGATCACTCTACATCACGGTTCTAAATGCGTTCAAGAATTTCCATGCATATTTTGCCATGAGGTAGTGAGGTAAGTGAGTGTCACTGAGTTGAGATGGTATGTGAGTGTCATGGAAAATTTTAAGGATGGAAATTTATCTTAAAGATTATAAATCTTGGAGAATCTTACTAATGCATAATATGAAAATTACGAAAATTATGGTGATACTTGGAGCTAGTGTAGCTACTTGGACTTGGAGTAGATTGAGTGTTTGAGAATGTGGAATTAATCTGCAACTATTCTCCAATACTATTTTAGACTTGGAGTTGATTAACTGGAAACACAAATAAAGATATTGACACATTTTTTTATTGGTATCATGTTGTCATACTTTGATACTATTGTTGGACAGAGGAATAACTCCACCCATAACTTGCATTTTAGTTTAGAGAGAGAGAGAGAGAGAGAGAGAGAGAGAGAGTTTTATGACCTTAGGCTTCTCTTCATATTTTTATTATTTTGGATATTTATACTTTACCACAATACTTAAAAGATTCAATGAATGTGAGAGAAAGAGAGAGAGAGAGAGAGAGAGTTTTATGACCTTTGGCTTCTATTCATATTTTTATTATTTTGGATATTTATACTTTACCACAATACTTTAAAGATTCAATGAGAGAGAGAGAGAGGGAGAGAGAGAGAGTTAGTTTTATGACCTTTGGCTTCTCTTCATATTTTTATTATTTTGGATATTTATACTCTACCACAATACTTAAAGATTCAATGAGAGAGAGAGAGAGAGAGAGAGAGAGAGAGAGAGAGAGTTTTATGACCTTTGGCTTCTCTTCATATTTTTATTTTTTTGGATATTTATACTTTACCACAATACTTAAAGATTCAATGAGAGAGAGAGAGAGAGAGAGAGAGAGTTTTATGACCTTTGGCTTGTCTTCAAATTTTTATTATTTTGGATATTTATACTTTACCACAATACTTAAAGATTAAATGTGTGTGTGTGAGAGAGAGAAATATAGTTTCATGACCTTTGGCTTCTCTTCATATTTTTATTATTTTGGATATTTATACTTTACCACAATACTTTAAAGATTCAATGAGAGAGAGAGAGAGGGAGAGAGAGAGAGTTAGTTTTATGACCTTTGGCTTCTCTTCATATTTTTATTATTTTGGATATTTATACTCTACCACAATACTTAAAGATTCAATGAGAGAGAGAGAGAGAGAGAGAGAGAGAGAGAGAGAGAGTTTTATGACCTTTGGCTTCTCTTCATATTTTTATTTTTTTGGATATTTATACTTTACCACAATACTTAAAGATTCAATGAGAGAGAGAGAGAGAGAGAGAGAGAGTTTTATGACCTTTGGCTTGTCTTCAAATTTTTATTATTTTGGATATTTATACTTTACCACAATACTTAAAGATTAAATGTGTGTGTGTGAGAGAGAGAAATATAGTTTCATGACCTTTGGCTTCTCTTCATATTTTTATTATTTTGGATATTTATACTTTACCAGAATACTTAAAGATTCAATGAATGAGAGAGAGAGAGAGAGAGAGTTTTATGACCTTTGGCTTCTCTTCATATTTTTATTATTTTGGATATTTATACTTTACGATAATACTTATTTATTATTTTGGATATTTATACTTTACCACAATACTTAAAGATTCAATGAATGTGTGTGTGTGTGTGTGTGTGTGTGTGTGTGAGAGAGAGAGAGAGAGAGAGAGTTTTATGAGCTTTGGCTTCTCTTCATATTTTTATTATTTTGGATATTTATTCTTTACCACAATACTTAAAGATTCAATGTCTAATAGTGAATCAATAGTCATTAGTATTAGTATTAAGGAGAATATGCATTGTAGAAGAATATGCAGTGTACTATTCTATGTCTAGAACATATTGTGATCATCAAATTACATCACTATACATGCATACCAATGTATACTAAATAAACACAATAGGAAACATAGTTGGACCTAAAGACACATTGGACCATGTTGATCTTAAAGAGAGAGTTTTATGACCTTTAGCTTCTCTTCATATTTTTATTATTTTGGATATTTATACTTTACCACAATACTTAAAGATTCAATGTTTGTGTGTGTGTGAGAGAGAGAGAGAGAGAGAGAGTTTTATGACCTTTGGCTTCTCTTTATAATTTTATTATTTTGGATATTTATACTTTACCACAATACTTAAAGATTCAATGTGTGTGTGTGTGTGTGTGTGTGAGAGAGAGAGAGAGAGAGAGAGAGAGAGAGAGAGTTTTATGACCTTTGGCTTCTCTTCATATTTTTATTATTTTGGAAATTTATACTTTACCACAATACTTAAAGATCCAATGTGAGAGAGAGAGAGAGAGAGAGAGAGAGAGAGAGAGAGAGAGTTTTATGACCTTTGGCTTCTCTTCATATTTTTATTATTTTGGATATTTATACTTTACCACGAGAGAGAGAGAGAGAGAGAGAGAGAGAGAGAGAGTTTTATGACCTTTGGCTTCTCTTCATATTTTTATTATTTTGGATATTTATACATTACCACAATACTTAAAGATTCAATGTGTGTGTGTGTGTGTGTGTGTGTGTGAGAGAGAGAGAGAGAGTTTTAAGACCTTTGGCTTCTCTTCATATTTTTATTAGTTTGGATATTTATACTTTAGCACAATACTTAAAGATTCAATGAATGAGAGAGAGAGAGAGAGAGAGAGAGAAAGTTTTATGACCTTTGGCTTCTCTTCATATTTTTATTATTTTGGATATTTGTACTTTACCACAATACTTAAAGATTCAATGTCTAACAGTGAATCAATAGTCATTAGTATTAGTATTAAGGAGAATATGCACTATAGAAGAATATGCAATGTACTGTTACTCTATGTCTAGAACATATTGTGATCATCAAATTACATCACTATACATGCATACCAATGTATACTAAATAAACACAATAGGAAACATACTTGGACCTAAAGACACATTGGACCATTTTGATCTTAAATAACTCCAAATGTATCAATATCTTAACAACCATCCTAGATCCATCTTTACTCCAGATCTACCAAGCATCCAGAGGGATACGATCTCTTGACATGTAACCTATTTTAAAGTGAAAACTAAAAGAGATTTTATCTCTCTCAGCCCTTGGTAGATCTATAGTCAGGATGGATCTAAGTTGGTCATTAGTCAAAGGCCAAAATTAGGTGTAAACTCAATCATTTACACACACAAGAAATATACATTCCTTATGATACGACATGCATTTTTATTAAAAGTGACAAACATACATGTTACATTCATTTACATAGGAACATGGATAAGAAACTTATCTTGTAATTTAGAAGTCTAGAAACTAAGCTTGGAAATTTGACTCTCTGCCCAGCCTTAGATTGATTGCACTGTAGCCTTTCTTGTAGCCAATCACCCATGAGCTAGGATCAGAGCTTTAGGAATAGTACTCCATAAAAATAAACTAGTCAATCTACCAACATATTGAATCTACAGATATCACCATCTCCACCTATTTATCCTAATAACTTTTCCTTTGGTGGCTCCACCATAAACCAGGAATCCAGAACTCACAAGGATAACTATTATGCCTACAACTAAGGGAGGAAGACACTAGGGACACTCTATAACTAGGAATATGAAGGGATAAGGCCTCCACCCAAACTAGAAATCCATGTGACATGTGTCATTCTGTGTCATTCACCTAAGAGATGCCCATTCAAATATCCCCCTATTTATACCCACACAAAATGTGTTGCAACTAGCCACTTGCTAGCTCTCAAATTGCTCATCTTCACTTCATGCGCTATTTCCAACTGCACTGTCTAATTTCCAACCCCAAATCATTGCTCCTCTCCATTGTTGTCTAATTCTTTTTCATCCCTCTATCTCTTCTTTAAATCATCCTATCTAACTACATCTTCCCCTCATTCATATTTTTTCTCTCTTTCTTGAGAGGCCTCCTTTGTTAGCATTATCTCTAATCCTCTTTTCATTTTTGGTTTGTCTCAAGAGAAGTATGGACTCATCCTCCCTCTGGAGGAAGCCCACACACCTCCTATGACCTCATGAATATGTCATCAAATTATTGAAGGTACACCATTCAACTCATGATTGAAATTAAAAAACCATCTCCTCCAATTCTCCCAAGAAACCTCCTCCCAAAAGCTCTAATCCTTTCTCCTTGATCTCACCAAGTCCTTTCATTTTAATTACAAGTAATACAATTTTAAATAGTTTACAAGAGGGATTTATCAAAAATGGTTATCACACTTATCTTGAATAAGTTTTTTAATGTAGTGCATGTTAGCTTAATGTGTTTTCTATGCCTGTGTTAATCTTAATATTACGCAAGATTGAAGATACTCTAATTATGATACCATAGTGTACTTAGATACTATTACTAGAATACCAAATCTTAAATGATATGTAGAAGCCACAATGATCTTGATTTACATTAACTACTACTCCATAATATACTTTCTTTAAAGGAAGTGAAGTAACTTATTGGTTATAACAAACCCAAGTGATATTCCTATAACAAATATTAAAAACACAAATTATAGTATAATTTCAATAATCAATTTTTCCAACCCATTAAAAATCACTAGAACTGAATAACAAATACCTCCCTTGAATTGTAATGTATTTCAAACTAAATTATACCCTAAATACACTAAAGTATCCTCTTTACTGCTTCCTAATGGATCTCATGGGGTGTTTGCATATTCCATGCCACAAGACCAACAACATAAGAAATATTAGGATGGGTATGAGTTAGATTTAAATGGATCCCAAATAACTATTGTTACAAGTGGCATCTCTATCTCATGTATAGTGTAGGTGGAAACAAGTCTAGTTATGCCATGATTTTAAGCATTCGCCTCTCTCCAAGAAACCCTAGTTTCCTTGTTATGATGATAAGAAATATTATCTCACATCATTTTTCTACTAGTGAAAATGAATCTTCAGTGGCCTAGGTAGGAAGGATCTGAAGGAAGGTTTCGTCAGTTGACAACCAAGATTAGGTTGTATCATAACTACTTCTTTGTTGTTGTTTTTTAATAATATTTTGTTCATAATTATGTTGTTTGTCTTTCATGATTATGAATGTATAATGAATATTATTATGGATTAACTTGATTTACATGTTTATATGCTTTGAATTAATTGATATATACTCTTAGTTTCTTGATTATCTTGTAGGTTTGGAACTTTAGAGCAAGATATTGGGGTTTGGACCATGCAGTATTTACACCAAACGTAGGACCTACAGTTGAGTACTACTTGCCTACTTTGTGAAATTTAAGTAGTTTGCATGCTTATTTGAGTTTCTTTGTTGAGTTTTGTATTCTACTTTATTGAGGCTTCCAACCCTCACCCTAGGGAAGTTTTCTCATAACAGAATTATCAACTCCACTAGAGGAAATACTTTTGAGTGTTTTCCTTAAGGGTTGTTTTTCTTGATATGGGTGATCGGGAAGTCAGTTTTCTTGGTTTTCAATCTTATAATATCCTATTTGATAAACTCTTCCAACTTGATCTTTCTAATCTTAATCTTCTTTTTTTATTTTTCCTTAATTTGTTGTTTATACATTATTTGTTTTCACAATAGTCGTGTACACCCATGACTTGTTTTTTTACATGTCGCATATTTGTGAGTTAATTTTGTAAAACACACATATGTATGCAATATATTCCCTAAATAATTGCATATATTTTTGAAAGTAATTTTTTTTTCACTTTGTTAATTTCTCATTTGGTTTGAAAAACCATGCTCTTGGTCCTTGGTGTTTGTCTGAGGCTATCTTTTCTATGTTTGAGGCTTAATTATTTAAACTTCAATATTTTATGTGAAAGCACCTTTGTTTCAACTTAGGTACTCTTTACCTTTAAGTATTTTCTGTCCTCAGTTAGGTTCTTAGGGTTTGGTCCTATAAAGTAAATTGTTTTAAGACTCTATGACATTGTTTTGTCATGGTTTTCTTGGCAGTGTTATAATCCCTCTCATTAGTTATTTCTTGTTGTATTCCTAATAGTTGACATTTGAATTTATTTTTCTTTCATTTGTTTGAATTCCTTGGATTTCATTTGTTTGAAGTTCTTGGATTTCATTTGGTTGAAGTGTAGTTTCCACTTTTAGAAGAAAGGAGAAAAAGAAAATATGTTGTTTTTATTTTTCCATTTTGTTGTTTCTCTTTACACTTGTTTTGAAAGTTTGAATAAGATTCCTTCATGCTTGCAGCTTTGGCATGTTGCTTGTTTGTTGAGGCTCTCTTGTTTCTTTAATTTTGTGGGTTGCATTGGTGAATTGTTGCACTAATTGCTTGTTCATTTTTCTAAGAGATTTTGATTGTGCCTTCACTTTTTCTTGCATTAGGAACTATTGTTTCATGTTTACATCTTGCATGACATATTAGCAGCATTAAGATTAGTTTCCTTTTATAAATCATTGAGTGCCTTTGTTGGATTTGATGTTTTCAGTGCACATTTTTAAATTAATTTTTTTTATTAAATAGGTTTTCAGAGAATCCTAGTAGAAACCACATTTTCATTGAAGAAAGGGAGTTGCATCTAATGGGATAGGTGTTCTTATTTTGTTTATTTTGCATCATAATATCATAAGTTGAACATCCATTACCTTGAGTAACCAAAAACAAATTTAAAAAATGGTTAATAAAATATCCAAGGCCACTTAAATGGAAACTAGAATGATCTGGACTTAAACAAGAATGCAACAAATTACAGAGATAACCATAAACACATATATGTAGCAGAAATAATACCTCATTTCATTAATGTAAAATACTAAAATATGCTTACAAATAGTAATGGAAATAAAACAGCTAGGGCGATGGTAGCTTTATCTCTGAGAAGATATGTGTGGTGGCTACATGCCTCTAAACTATGTTACAATGAGGCTCGAAGGCCTATTTATTGTTGAGAAACAATGTAAAACCCTTCACATCCCAAAACCTAACACTAGAACATGAAACACCAAATTGTGGGCCCCCATTTGGGTAAATCGGTACATCAATTTCCCAGGGTCGTAACTTTGGCATACGATCTCCGTTTGATGTGTACAATAACTCGTTAGAAAGATCTATCCAAGAAATACAACTTTGGGAAGGGCAACTTCAGTCCAATGATCCATGTTGCCCCTAGATTTCCCAAAAAACGTTGTTTAGGGTCTCAAAACAGCTCTAGAAGTTCAGGACCTGAAAAACTACTAAAAATAGTAAACTGTGCTACAATTTAGGAAACTAAAAAAATGAAAGAGATAGTTGTGGATGTCCAAATGGGATAGGTGGGTGGCCACCAACATCCACCTAGATCATTCCTCCCCACTTAGGAAGCAATGGTTCCCATTGCGTTGAGTTCCTCCCTGAGATGAGGAAGCTTCTGCTGAGCTGGGTCTCTCGTGAGTTGTTCTGCAATCTCTGATGTGTCCAAAAATGGTGGGAAGCATAGTCGATGATGGTTAACATTGAACATTTGGTGCAAGCGAAGGAATGGAGGAATGATGTGCTTCAAAGCATTGTTTCTCGTAGCCTTGGTACTGGTGTAAGGACCATGTTGGAGTGGTCTGATTTTTTGATGGGTTCTGGTATGGTGTTGTCTCTGCAGATGTAACCAAACTTTGTTGCCCACCTAAAAATTGTGTGGTACCCCTGTGGGTATCCTGTATAATGAATTATCCAAAGAAATAATGACAGCACGAGGCCTTGACTCATACACAGCACGTCACCTCCACAAGTATGGTTGGCCTAATAGTACATCGGAAACATCTAGAGCTGTAACATCACATAATACCTTGTCTGTGAAGGGCTTGATGCTATACGGAAGGCGGCACTGCTAGCGAACTTTGAGATCTCATCCTTCGTGAAGCCACCCGATATTGTAAGGTTGTTGGTGTGGTGTAGTCGGTAGGCCCAACCACTTCACGAACTCTACTGAAATGAGGTTCTTTTGGCTGCCACTGTCGACAATGAATTGCAGCGGCAAACCCTTCACCCACATCTGTGAGTGGAAAAGACGTTCCCCCTCTTCTAGATCTTCAGGCTTATTTTTCTGGATCTTGGCAATGGCAACAGTGGCACTGGGATCCGCATCAATGATCTGCTTCCCTTTGCCATTCCCCTTGTTGGGTTTTGGCTCAGGGTTGGAACATGCATCTAATTCGAAAGCCTTCAATTTGGCCACCAGCGACTGCTTGGTCCGACACTCACTTGTGTTGTGAGTGGGGCTCTTGTGGAACTCACACCACTTTCTTGTGTCCTTTTTTGACTTCATGGTGTTGTTCTTTTCTTGCAGCTTCCACAAGTTGTCTTGGGTCACCCCACCTTGGCTTTGTCCTTTGGTCTTCGAATTCACAGATCCAAAGTCTCGCTTCTTCTATTTGAACTTTTGCTCAATTTTGATAGTGTATCACTACGTCGTGCTGAGCAGGGAGATGTTCAGGAAATCCATCTCTTCTTGGATGTATCTATGTAGGAAGCCACAGTGTTTGAGTACCAGATGCAACTCAGAATCTTTGATACCCAACTGTGTGCGAAGGGTATGAAAAATGTCGGTGAACTCTGGAACATGTTGGTCCCTTCCCTGCCGCAACGTGGTCCACTTTATGTATTTGTCCTCGTAGCTTTTGACAGGGTAGTATTGCTCCTTGATAGCATTCGGAAATGAATCCCAAGTGGGTGCAGCTAAAAATAGTGACTTGTGCTTTCATCCTTTTTCTCGCAGTATGTTTCCCACCAATCCTTAACATGGGGGGCTACTTTGAGAAGAGTGAAAACAATCTTTTCCTGACTTGAAAAATAATGAACAGAAAAATACCCCTCTAGCAGATTTAACCATTTATCTAGGACATCTACGTCTATTTTACCCTCGAAGAAGGGGATTTCAAAATTGACTTGTACCTTAAAGGATGTGGCATTTCTAGAGTAGCTGTTGGAAGCTGATGCGTTGCCTCTGGGTATCCGTTGAAAGATTTGCGCAAAGCTATCCATCATCGCGTTCCTTTGCCACTCGAGGGATTCTTCGAGCAAGATTTTGATAGAATCTCCTGTCCCCTCATATTTCTTTTCATCTACCATGGGAGGCTGTCGGGATTTGTGAGGCTGGTCTTGTAATGGTTCGACCAAATCAAGCCCTAACTCCTTATATCTTGACCTCGTTGGGGACATGCAAAGAAAAACAGAGAAAAAGTAGACCGCTCTAATACCACTGAATCGAACTTAAATAGGAACACAACAAATTACAAAGATAACCATAAACACATACATGCAGTGGAAATAATACTTCATTTCATTAATGTAAAATATTGAAATATGCTTACAAACAATAATGGAAATAAACCAGCTAGGGAGATGGTAGCTTATCTCTAAGAAGAGACGAGTGGTGGTTACATGCCTCTGAACTGTGTTACAGTGAGGCTCGAAGGCCTATTTATTGTTGAGAAACAATGTAAAACCCTTCACATCCCAAAACCTAACCCTAGAAGATGAAACACCAAATTGTGGGCCCCGTTTGGGTAAATCGGTACATCAATTTCCTGGGGTCGTAACTTTGGCATACGATCTCTGTTTGACGCGTACAATAGCTCGTTAGAAAAATCTATCTGAGCACTACAACTTTGGGAAGGGAAACATCAATCGATGGACCCATGTTGCTCCCATATTTCCCAAAAAACGTTGTTTAGGGCCTCAAAACAGCTCCAGAAGTTCAAGACCCGAAAAACTGCTAAAAATAGTAAATTCTGCTATAATTTAGGAAACTAAAAAAACTGAAACAGACAGTTGTGGGGGTCCAAATGGGAGAGGTGGGTGGTGACCAGCATCCACCTAGATCACAGAATATGTTTAAAGAGTGGAAATATAGTCTCACCTAAGTTTCTAGTGAGCTCCTCTTACACAACATTCAAGCATTAGGCCATGTAATGATAGGGAAAGAGAGATACCCCCTCTCCTACTTGTTGAAGCTCCTACCCATGAATATCACCCTTAGTTTTTGATTGAAAATTGGGGGCTTCAATTACCTTTCCTAGGGACCACCAAGCTAACTATAGGGGGGAATACCTGTGCCACTTGAGACATACAATGTGTCACTATCATAATGCTCCTAGAGGGTGCCCCGCGAAGCAAGTGTACTTGCACCAGTCAAGGCTATTGTTAGGATGTCATTGTAACTATTTTTGTGACCTTTTCTGGTAATACTTGGGCTATAATCATCCCAGGGTTACCTTCAAAAGGCCTTTTATCTATTATTTGATATTTTGGCATCTAGTTGTAATCACCCAATGGAGGAATGTTGGAGGGTTGTTTCTTTGTTTCTTCTCTAGGATTTTATTAATCGTGTGCTCTATGTCATTTGTATTTGGCTGACCATTGGTTTATTTTGTCTTATGACTCTTAAATCTCTGATTTTGTGTGGTTGACCAACCTCCTCACTTGTCTTAAAAGGCTCTTGATCTTTTGCTTGAAAGTGTGGAGTCTCCTCCATAAGCAAAAATGTCTAATTGTATTGACTCTCTTCCTTGAAAGTTAATTATAAATACTCAATTTACATTGAAAATTCCACAAGGGAAGAAATTGTACATAAGTTGGGTATGTCCAAGGTTCTCGAGGATACCAACCAAGGTACCCTCCAAAAGGGGATCTTTGTGCTTTTCCTTTCTTTAAAATGGTTAGTACCAACTTAATGGCCACCTTGAATATTCTTGATTGAATGTTGGACTTTTAGTTTTGTTGTACTCCACTCCAAATAGTTTGAGTGTTCTTGAAGCTTCTTATATAAATACTTTATTTAAATGGAATCATATGGATGTTCATTGTTCATATTATTTTCTAGAGAAATATGGGATTCCTCTTTCTCCTTCATCTTGTGAAAGTGTATTTACTAGAAATGAGAAGTATAAAAGGAGTAGAAAGAGGAGGAATGAGAAGAAGAAGAAGAAGAAGAAAGGTCCTCAAGAAAAATCAACAAGCGCTACAAGTCAAGTTGGAAATGGGTCACCATTGTCTGCAAGTCACGTTGGGGGAAAAACATTAGTCACTATTAGTCATATTGGCAATGAGTCACCAACCTGTAGCATGTCACCAGCCTCTGCAAGTCATGTTGAGGGCATGAGTCCTATCTCTATTAGAGAAAACTGACCAACCTCTATGATTTATGTTGGAGACTAGTCACCAACCATTGTAAATCATGTTGGAGACTAGTCACCAACCATTGTAAATTATGTTGGAGAGTAGTCACCAACCATTGTAAATCATGTTGGAGACTTCCCACCAACCCTTGAGAGACATTTTGGGGGCATTGATACTAATAAGTGACCAAAGCATACAATATTTAAACCTAAGTTCATTTGTAGGATTTGCAAGGGAGATCACCTTACTTATTTGTTCCCTAAGATTTCAGTGGTACAAAGTTTGTGGCTCAAGTGTAAAGTTTCTTCTACACCTGAACCTCTCATGGCTTCTCAAAAATTTATTCAACCATTGGTTGATGAAGTGGTTGGGACAAAGAAATATTTGGTTTATCCCACTCCCCTTTTTGGCATGAAGTGTATAGTAACAAAGTATTCTTCATTTCTAGTTTAGAATATTTTGGAAAAATGGATATTCAGTTTTTTCCAAGTGTACCCCCACCCAAGTTCTATGATTGTTTCCTTTGATTGGGATGATCTTGTTGAGCCTCAGGTTCCTTGTTTTACACCTTTTCAATAAAGGTTAGAGTTTATTCCACAAATGTCTATCAACATATAATGGATGAAGGACATTTTTCAAGTATTTTATCCTCAACTTAGAAATCTTTGGTTTCTCCCATGCTACTAGCAATTGCGAGTAAATTTCTTTTCCTATGATAGAAGACTTGGTGAGTCTTTGGGTATTATTCCTTAATTGAATATCATAATAGGTTGGAAGGCCATCTTAGTTGATGTTGTGATGGTGAATGGTCCCTTGGACTTCAATATGGTCCTTAGACATGATTATGTTTATGATATGAATGTTGTGGTGTGTACACACTTCTAGATGATATATTTTCCTCACAACAAAAGCATTTTCATTATTTATCAACTTGCATCTGGAAATCACCATCTTAATTTGACTTTAGCATATAATAACCCTTGGTATGTTCCTAGTGTTCATGTAGATTTTACCCTACCAGAGCTAAATTAAATTTCATCATATCTTCAATGTTTAATTGCTTCTAAGAATGGTCCTTTGAACCCATGTTTTCCTTCTACAAACTTAGTCCCAATAGTTGATTGAATTATCTCTTCAATGGGGGAATGAGATCATTTTCTCCCTTCTAATTCTCATGATTTCTTGGACAATGAATTTCCTTCATGGGAGAATTTCCTTCAAGCCATGACTATGATTGATCAATCATATTTGTTCTAGAACTAGAGGCCATGAGTTTTAGCCACCAAAGGAGTCTTTTGCCTGAGCCTCACAAGCGTCTTATGTTAAAGAATTATTATTCATAAGCCACAATCCTATATGGTTCCTTGTACCATATTGTACATAAAAGGTATGTTTTTTTAAGTTTTGTATTCTATAACAAAAGCTTGTATATAAAGTTTATATATTGAATGCATTAGCCTATGACCTAGCGTTGCTAATTGTGTCTAAGAGACTTTGAAGACATATTTCTTAGGTATTTTCATGATTGATTCGCTCTCACAGGTATTGGATTTTGAAACTAGCATATAGGCTAGATCCAACACCTTGCATTATGCATTATCAATTTCCTACTCCATTTTGGCATTAGGATCAATCTAACCAAATTGTGATGTAGAACCTTCATGTTGTTTAGAAGTTTCATAATTTGTGTGGTAGAGTCTACCTTATCATGGGTGCTCTAGATATTACCTTGTTGTCACTTGGAACCAATGTTAAATTTTTATTCATTGGCTCAAGAGTCCTGTTTAGACCCATCATGGATGTGGTTGAAGCCACATGCTTCTTGTTATTATGGAAAAATCATACACACAATTGTAAAAGTTAGGTTATGCTCAATGCAAAAAATAATGTGTATAGGTGTATTGATTTCTAATGGAAGCATCATGGAGCTCAAAAATGAAAGGTTCTCTAAAGGGCCATTTAAAAAAACAATTTGCATGAGTGCATAAATTTTTTTTGCATGGTCCACTTGGATGTTTCTTTGATTGTTGTGTAGATCCAATGAAGTGAAATTGATTAGTTTCTAGATCACATCTCATTAATTGGCTACAATCATCTAATAGGTCAAGATCGATTGCCCATTTTTTAGCCTCTCAATTCTTTATTGGGAGGTAACTTGTCTCGTACGAATATCCCGTTTCATTAATGGGAAAGGATGAGCCATGAGATGATTTTGAATTTATAAATACAAGGAGAAGGAGATGCAAAAACACGAAGAAATGAGAGAAATTTTATGTTGCCAAAAATTGCTTAAGAAATTAGCATCACCTTGCCAAGGGAATTCATGATTTGAGATTTATCTATAGCTGCTTTGAGAGAGAGATGTGATTTGAAAATAGGTCTAGAGAAAGGAAATTCATTATTGAGAGTTAGAGAGAACCATTTCTCACCATATATCTTTTCAAGTGTCTTCAAACTTATCTACTGTATCTCTACCAATAACTAATAAAGAGGATATTTTTCTATTCTCTTGTGCTTATATTGTTTTCTTATTTTCTTCATTGCACTAGTATATAATCTATGCTTTATTTTCCCATTGATCACATTGCATTTTTATTTTTTTATAGGTGGCAACCAAACTACAAAGAAAGAAGGAATTTGGGAGACCATTTCTCTAAATTCCCTGCTACACTTCTTCTTCACTCTTATTTTGATGTTATCTCAGAGACTCCCAAAATGTTTAGTTGTACTCTTGCATTGCATTCGACCTCTTGTGATTTTTTCCTTATGCCAACTCCATCTTGATCTTGTAAAAGCCCTCTTTTCTAGCACCCTTTCTGAAAGTTCAATCCATGCATCTATTTCCTTTCTAACTCAATACTCTTATCACTAGATGGAACATCCCCCGAGTGTCCATATCTTTCATGTTTTCCCCTACATTGAGCATAGCAATGTTCCAAGCATGGGAACTAGTTTGCTTACCTGCAAGAGTCATTCCCTTTAATATACTATAAGCATTGTTTTATTACTCTTGAGGATTTTTATAATATGAAAAATAAAAAAACAAATATTAAAAAATAGGCAAGGGGAAAATTTTCTTTCGTTAACTTAGAAACATGTTAATTGTGTTTCCCTTAAAGAAAGTACCATTTTATGAGTGTTATCCTGATTGAGTTGGGATTTAGTATGGGTTTATAAAGCCAAACCTTGTTCTAGAGTCAATAATCCTTTGGTTAGGTACTCTTCTAATCATATGGTGAGTTTGTTGACATCTTATGTATCTCAAACTTATACAAAGTTCATCTTGGTCCATGTTGCCTAAGTCACACAATGTTGGTAGAAACCAAGACAATACTAAGAGGTGGGGTGAATTAGTATTGTGGCAACTTAAAATGAGTTTACTTAAAGTAACTAATACTTTAAATAATAAGCATAATCACACCAATCTGTAAGTCAGGACACAAGAATATAACATGGAAACCCAATTGGCAAAACCACCAAAGTGTTTGTATTACGATAAAATTTATAAGCTACAACTTGTATTGCATCAATATTTTAGGCTCCAACCTACATGAAGCATCCAACCCTTAATTTGCTGCAAGCTCCATCTTATTGGTTTATCAAGCTTCAAAATGAAGGAAGCTCCTTCTCCCCAATTAATCAACTACTATTGAAAGGAAGCTCTCCCTAATATACAACCTCCAACTTACTTCTTCTTCTTGATTAATTTGTCATACCATTTCCAAACTCAAACCATGATGGCCTCACTTTCATAAAAATAAATCAATGTCTTCTCATAAAATCACCATAAAAAAACCTTCAGCACTAATACAATATGCTTCTATAATAATTGATTCTCAATCTTTGATTCCTCTAATAAACCTATTATTTTGATATCAATGTTGCTTTTAAAGAAATTTGAGCTACCAATTTTAGTGTTCAATTTTTGTTAACTTCAACTCAACTAATTATTTAACTTTTTCTTTATGTTATTGTTATCTTGTTGTTTAACCTCTATTTATCTGAGTATTGTATGTGAAAAATATTATTTTCTTCCTTACATGCTATTCCAGTCTCAATATCTGAGTCTTCTTCTATTTTATAATATATTCTAGCCCATTACAGGGTTAGTAGAGGTTCTCCAATTTTAGCGAACAACCAAATATAACTGAAACTACCAAATTCTCTGCTAAATCTGATATCACCACTTAATTTGGGTTAAATACTTTACCAAATTTAGTGATATGTTGATTATGTATAACTCCACCAAATTCTCCAACTAACAGCCAAGCGTCTAACTGGTAGTGCCTTTGTCATAGAACCAAAGGTTGTGACCAACACATTTAGGGTTTGGGGCTTAAACTAGTTTGAGGTTCTGAGCCTTTCCTATGTGTCACATTGTGGTGTATCACTTTAAAATAAGACTAAAGGTCAAATTTCTACCACAAACCCATAGCCAATCATAGCGACGTTCCCACGTTGCATTTAGTTTTACACATGGTATAAACCACTTATGGTTTTGTGAGACCCCTCCTCTAGTTTTGGAAACTAAGAGGAGGGTCCCTCAATGCACCATCACCATTGATCTGGAAGTGGGGTTTTTGTGAAGATCCAAATGAGAGAGCCCCCCTTCACTAAACTGTGAAAGGGCTTAGGGCCCCTCATGACGTCATATAGTGAAGTGTGAAGAGTTGTCAACTGATGTGCTCATGGACATGACACTTGACATCGGATGTGCTTGTTGGCATGCCACCAAAATCCTCCATGATCATCAACTCCTCTAAGGTGAGACATTTGCCATGCTTATGTCACCATATGCCACATGTTAATCAGTAGTTGGTCCAAGTGTCATTCATATTTGGCTAGATTGGCTAACTAAAATTCCAAAAAAGCATTCCATGTGTCCTTTGCCGATTGGTACACATCACCTTGTGTTGATGTCATTGCACCACATATCACCTGTATAAAGGAGGGGTCCCAGACCTTAGCTTCTGTTGAAATTATTTGTGCCTTGGTTTTCTGCTAAAATTATTTGCTAATTTTGTGTGGTCATGAAGCCAATTTTCTTGTTAAATGCTTCCTCTGTTTTCTTGTTCGTGAATTTGGAGGTCCACTATTTGTTGATTTAGCATAGGAAAAACCTGGTGTCCCTTCCTTCAAATGCACTGATGACCATCATGGATAAGCTATACATTAAATAAATGGGTAGCTTGGATTAAAACATGGACCCCCGCTAGTTGCTCGATGTTTAATAAGTGGGGGTTCCACTATTTGGATGTATGTAGAATCATTAACTTGGAACCTTGAACTTTGACCCTTGTAACTGTGAAATTTGATTGTTGGTAACTTTTGATCTTGGTATTATTTTTCAAAGTACCATACACCATTGGAAAGCTCTTTCTGAGTACTATCCAACTGATCATTTTATAAGAGAAAATGACCATATATTTTATACTTAAATTGGCTCCAAACATTAGACTCTTGATCCATATTTGTCATCAATAATAATGCTCCGTTCACACCTTTGAAATCAATGAAAACACATAGTTCTAACATTCTCACCCTTTGGAATTGGTGACAAGACAAACAACATTGCCACCAATCATAGTCAAAATGTTAAACAATGAAGACATAAGCATGATAATGATAACACCTCTAATTAGAGCGTGGAAAAACCTATGATTACCTATTTCAACCTCCCCTATGATCATTCCCCCATATGGTTCTAAGAAGCACTTGCACCTTTTTGCCAATTTCTTTGTATTTTTTGCAATTTTTCACTTATCTATCCCATTTTGACATCAATGGAATATTAGATCCCCTTGAAAGTAATCCACCCATGTATTTCTACATTACTGTGGACGTGGAAGCTCCCTTTAGATTTGTTAAATGTTGGATTGACCTAGAAAAATGCATTTCATCGCTATGGAGAAGATATAATTGGGAGAGGAGAGTGAAATCACTCTCAATCTCTTCCCTTAATACTCAAATGGTCAACGTGGGAAAGGTTTGGTGAAGATGTCAACTACATGTTCTTTTGTAGGTACATACTCCAATTTGGGAACTTGATTTAGAACATGCTCTTGGAGAAAATGGTATTTTATTGAAATATGTTTTATCTTGGAATGTAAGATAGGGTTTTTGGAGATGTTTATTGCACTTGTGTTATCATATATGGCTGTAATGGGGTCTACATATATCACCTGCATACCTTGCAAATTCTGCTTCATCCATGAGATCTCAATGCAAGAAGAAGTTGTTGCAATATCTTATGTTTCAATAGTAGAAAGATAAATCTAGGTATTCTTCTTACTGAACCATGACAAAAGACACTCACAAAGAAATAAAGCACCACCACTTGTTCCCTTTCTATCACCCACACCACATGCCCAATCTGCATCATTAAAAGTTGTTACTGAAAAATATTTACATCTTAGATACCATAATAAACCAACATCTTCCATGATACTTAGCGCCTCCATAGTCATATGTTTTTCATGCGTACATCACCTTATGCCATGTGTCAATCACTGGTTGATCTAGGTCTCATCCCTATTTCCCCCCGTTGGCCACCTGAAAATGCCAAAAATACATGCCACATGTCCTCTATTGATTGGTCTATGTCACCTTGTGTTGACATCATTATACCATGTTGTCACCTATATGGAGGAGGGTTCTTGGGCCTTGATTTTCTGTTCAATGTTTTATTTTATTTTATTTTGTGTATAGGATGCCAATTTTCATATTAAATTCCTTGTTTATCTATTGATTCCCAAATTTTTAGTCTTGCTACCTATGTAGATTATGATTTCTTGGATGTTATGTTGGGCAAAATATCTCAGTCATTGACCCATTATTAATCATTATTTGATTCAGTGAGAAGGATTGAAACACGAACAGCCCTAGTTGTCAAATGTTAATAGAAAGGGAAGTGGTCCACTATTTAGCATTTAGTGGGGAATAAACCCAATGTCCCTTCCTTTAAATGCATTAATGGCTTCCTTGGATGAGATGTTTAATAAATAAATGGGCAGCTTAGATTAAAACATGGACCCCCTTGGTTGCTCAATGGTTAATAAGGGAGGGAGTCCATTATTTGGTTTTATGCAAAAAAATTACATTATAACCCTAAACGTTGACACTTGTAATTGTGAAATTTGACTATTGATAAATTTTATCCTAAAGGTGTTTCTTAAATTTCCATACAACATTGAAAATATATTTTCGATAACTATCCATCTAATCTCTTTGTAGGAGAAATGGAATAGATATTCTATACTTAAAATGGCTCCACATATTAGACTTGTGATCCATCTTTATCATCAATGACAATGCTCCCTTAGCAATGTTGACATCGATGAAAACACATTGTTCTAGCAAATGCATCATGATTTTGTTCAAGGCAAGTAAAAGTCTATGTTCATCATTTTACAGTGTCTCTTGACTCATTGTGTTAGGCATACCCAGTTTGTCCAGTCATTCATAGTATCAGATAAACATCTTAGTCATATATTTTTGTCAATATGAAAGATACCCATTAAATTCTTGATGATTGGTCCATTCTTATTGACTCCAATAAATTTATCTGAGAGTAAAACAAGAGTTGCACCCTGGCCCTATTCCATCATTGATAGGTAGCCTTGTTCCCAACATTGATTTACACATTGGTCATTAACTCGGAGGTTTCCCTTATGTTCGATGTCTACATACATTATCAAACATTGGGATTCATGCAAAACCTTCGTTTCCATTTGACCCTATTTTTGGATTCCTTTCCTTTGTTGTCAACTTCATTATTTGTTGGTTCATAGGGTCTCTTCCATGTGCTACCCCATATGGTGTGTGCAAGATATTTACTTTGTGGTGGTTTCATTAGTAAATTTGGTCAAATATATTCCAAATTATTGGCCTTCTAGTTATGCTCGTGCTAGTTGATTCAAGATTACCTAATTCCTTCCTTCCAGTGGATATTTTCCCATAGTCTCTAACTCATTACTCAGGGAATAAGGTCTAGATTTTTCTTTAGTATCTTTTGGTTTGTATTAATCAGTGGTATACTACCTTGCTATTATAAGTGGAAATAGATTAAGGTCCCTTGTTTGATATATTATTTTAGTGTTATACTTCAAATCATTTATTCACACTTGTTATATCATACTTGGTACCTTAACGCCAATTATCATCTTCGATGGGTTGTCTCACATTTGTTAACAACATACATCAATGACCAATAATTAATTTATTTCTCACATGGTTGACTTAAGCTCATCTATTCCCATAATGTAGAATTGTACCATTGACAGTCAATTTGAAGACTTTGGGTGGTGTAATCATTTATGATCACTTGATAGTTCCTTCAACTTTCTACCAATGGAATTCACTCTTATATACTACCCTAAGTTTCAACAACATCTTATATGTTCACACCCAATCTTGCAATACTAGTACTTTATGCATGACTTTGATACTTCAATAGGGGATCAATTGTACATTATTCTTTATACAAATATCCTCCTATATGTTACTGAGACACAAATCCAATATTTCCTACTTGTGACTATGATCTATTGTGGGATCCACTATGTACTCTTATGATCATTACCATGCTTTATATGCTTCATAATGGATCTGCATTATAATTTATTGGCATCTATGATTTCTTTCCTTTGACCATGGGATTGTTTGCCTTAGATATGAGTTTTCTTTCTAATTCCTTCAATAGGTGTTGATTGGGATTGAATTTAATGAGATTCTCTCGTGTCCTCCTGATGGTTCTCTTATGTATAGTTAATGTATTTCAACCATCATACCATATTCTAACCTCATACATTTTGGGGAATATATTATGGCATATGTTTCCAAATTTATCATTAGATGCTTGATATACCTTGGGAAGAATCCCTTTCCCCATGAAAACCAAATATTATGATAGAAAACTCATTTTTCAAAATCCATATGCAACCTACCCACAATAAAAACATGTATGTGCATGGTTCTCCTTAAATCTTCCCATGTACAACTTTTTTTAAAAATTGAAAAATATATATAATTCAACTATTTTTTGAATGGGCTTTAAGGGTTCGACCAAAAACTCACCTATAAGATCCCATAACATAAACAAATCAACCAATTTATGATGGTATAAATAAACACGTTGTATTTCCCTCCTAGCCATCCTTATACTTGGCGTCCATACTATTAAAATTTTTCCCAATTTAGGTATGCTTATCAATGCTTTAAGAACTCCCCTATCTCCATGAAATAGTGGTTTCCTTGTTGTGATGTTGAGAACTCTTATCTCACATTAGTTTGCTATTATTGGAGAGGATATCTTTACTGACCTGAGTAGGAAGGATCTCAAGGAAGGTTCCATCACTATTGATAGTTAGGATCAGGTTGTATCATAACTACTTCACTGATGTTGTTTTTCAATAAAGAGCTTATGTAAAACCCTCCTCCCACATCTACCCAAGTAACTGACCAATCAAGGTAAACATGTGACAAGAAATTACTATGATCTGATTTGACTCCCTATGTGTCAGTTAAGGAAGTGGAACTGGCAGAACACATCAAATAGACCTTCCACATAAGAAACAAAACTCCTAAGAGCCATCCCAACCACTCAAGTAACCAGCCCCTGGGACAAACTGAAATTTTAGTGCATCAAACCCCTAGATACTCCCTTGATATGGACAAGGGTGAACCTGGGAGGCTTTGGACTCTCTCACAGCAAGGGAAAGGGAGCTTCCATGGAATTTTTTCTCCAGTGTTGTGCATATGTCTCTAGGATTTGTGCCACTTTTTTAGGCCTAGAGTCGAGGGCACTTCCCATAACTCAATGACACCTTTAGGCTTAAATTTTCATGAAGAAACAAAGATACATTTACAAAAACATCAAAAAGGAATGGAATGGACCCTTACTAGACATGACAAGCATTTCGTCAAACATATCACACATATGAAGTCTACATGTCTTCAAGAAGAACTGAGCATAGGAGTCTCATACTTATCTGAGAATTGCTAAGAAGCATTGGTGCCTGAACACATTAATTGCAATTTAAGCTATTAGGCCATAGATACATTGTTCATTCATTTACAAATCGAAACATGATGAGAGCCATACATCAATGCTGTCATAAAACATGCTCATAACCAACATATAACAAACATCATAACAATGATAAAACAACCATCGAGATCAAATGATAACAAGTGCACTTACCCATCAATTACAAGAGGAAAATAACTCTTATGATAACAAGTGCACTTACCAGGTCTGGGACTTCCACGTATCACTCAACCATAGACATGGCTAAGCAAAATCTCTCTTCATCCAATCACCCCTGTGCCATATTTTGAGCATGAATGTGGGATGTCATAAAACAAATCAATCAAAAACATCCAGTGCTTCGAGAGGCAAAAACACCTCAACCCTCAACTAGTGATTCCACCTAACAATTGGACATCACTATCCATCACCTAATTGGTCTCTACCCAAGCTATCCAGGGCTCTAGAGAATTTGCTCCAACCAAGGCTTAGGGATTAGTAACTCAACCCATGGTTGCTGTAGGGATCTAGAGCGTTTCTCCAACCAAGGCTCTAGGACTAGTAACTCAAGCCACAATTGTTCTCGGGCTCTAGAGCATTTGTCCAACCACGGCTCTAGGACTAGTAACTCAACCCACCAAGGCCTCTAAAGTGTTTTTCTAACCAAGGCTCCAGGACTAATAAATCAACCCGTGCTATTGTAGGGCTCTAAAGTGTTTTTCCATCCAGGGCTCCAGGACTAATAACTTAGCCCAAGCCATTATAGGGTTTCCAGAGCATTTATCCAACCAAGGCTATAGGTACTAATAACTCAACCCACATCCAAAGGAATATGACAACCACTAGGAAAACAAAATTAAAATCCACAACACCATGGCTATCCAGGAAATGGAAAGGCTAGTAAATTCCACTGCCAATCTAGGCAATCCTCCATGCCAATGATAGATCATAACTAAGAATCCACATGCATGTGCCATGCATGCCAAAACTAGCAAGGAAATCATACATGAAACTCGATAATTGCAAGAAAAACCCATTGCAGTTAATGATCCTGATGTCCTCTTGTGATTTCCTTATTTTCATTTTCCTTATTGCTCCAAATTCCAAGTATGGTAAACTCCTTCAAGAGTGCTCGAAGGAAAATCTAAGTGTCCAATAATACGATAGAGGGAGAATAGAAGAGAGCTCCACCAAAATATGTCAAGAAAACCTTCCAACTTACCCTCAGAAACCATTTTATCAATGAGACCTCTATTTTCTTCATTTTCGATCATTTTCCTTCATTTTCCTCCTCACATGCAACCTATGATATTTCACCTTACTTTTCTCCTAATTTCCATTATTTTCACAAATAAATTCACCAAAAATGCCATTTTTCCCTTCCAAAACCTTTTCCATTGCCTTTGCCAATTTCCTTTAGCCATAATAACCAAAATGAACACCCACTAGGATGTTTCTCCCACCATTCAACTTGGAATATGTTTCCCATGTCCATGGTCTTATATTTTTATATTTACATGGATTTTTAACTAGGGTTGTTATAGAAACCTCCCCCTTTGGGGAACACCATCCTCGATGTTCAATGACACCTATAACTAGCAAGACCACTGAAAACAAAACATACTACCCATGGAACTTTATAACATAGCTCGTTGTAGTATTTGCAATGACCCTCTGCTAAAACATGAAAAACATACCATTACTGGAGCTTTACAACACGACTCATTACGGTATTTACAATAATAACCACATATACACACATACACATTTTCTTCACCCAACAAATAATCATACTGTCTATGGAGCTTTATAAATCTAGATCGATACAATGTTTACAATAATACACACATATACACATATGCACATTTTCTTAACCAACAAATAAAAGGATATGATGCCTGCATCCACAACAAGAGAACCCATAGGCTCACACCTCCACCCCCAAGATAATATTAAGATTCACCTCCTTCCTAGGAAGTTTAGAATCCACTGTAAGGTCAAATTTGTATCCAATGTCCAATGCTATAATCCCACCCCACTTCTCCTCTAAGTGAATAGTCATCATCTCATTGTTCAAGGGAACACTCCTAATGTGCATTTGATTTAATATGGAAATTCTAATGAACAAAAAAAATATCCCTTACTATTGGAAATAATACTGAGAGGCAGGGGGGTGAATCAATATTATTTAGATCAATAACCTTTTCTTTTCATACTCTGATTTATATACACTACTTCAATGAAGGTAACTCACATGTGCACACAACTGTATTTAAGGAAACCATGTATATCCAGCAAATTGTACTAATCAGTGACATTTTGAAGATCTACTGTCATTTTTAGAGTTCTAAATCGATAGCAATGAGGATCACCCTTCTTTCTCAATCAATTCCTCAATGAGACACAAACTCTTTATGCATTCAGTTTTACATACAGATCTAAGAAGACTTCATTGACAAACAATAGTAAAACAACAGCACTAATCTGATAGATCATTCATCCCTGAACATCAAGCTTTTCTTTTGCATATGCTACTTGGAAGAGCCGAACCAACATGTACACACAACTTCATCAAAGAGAACCATCATATATATCTACAAATACTTACTTATAACTTCGTCGCAATTCTAGACTTCATACATGCCCAGATCATGACTTGTAAAGGATAAAACATGTGTTAGCAATCAAATATAGCCTCTCCATTATAAGATTTCATAATTATAGGTCATTATGATCCTAATCCATCATTAGATCTCATCCATCATCAAACACTTAGGTGCATACTTAGTTCAAATCAAGAAAAGCAAAAGAAACCCATAACATGCATATTTTCTTTTGATCTAACACTTCATAAGATATTCATTA
The DNA here is from genome assembly GCA_000404065.3 of Pinus taeda. Lineage (NCBI taxonomy): Eukaryota > Viridiplantae > Streptophyta > Pinopsida > Pinales > Pinaceae > Pinus > Pinus taeda. The sequence goes on from APFE030077137.1 coordinate 163,851, forward strand.
CTTGTGCACTTAGCCCTTTGATCTTATCCTCCTTATATACTTAGATCCTTTTTCAATACCTCAAATTAAAACCACTTAGGGCAAATACCTTGGACCAAATACCTAAGGTTAATACCTCGGATCAAATACCTTGCACCAATACCTTAGACCAAATACCTCAAACCAAAACCTTGGTTTTCCAACATGTACATGCTTTTCCTCCTATGGGAGTACATGTATACGTATATGATCCTTTTTTTCTATGGACCAGCGTGTATACACTATGTTGACTAAGTGGACCTACATATACTTCTTAGACTTCTTTATATCAACCTTTCCTTTACCTTCTTTATTCTGATCAATAGACCTCAGTTCCATCTTCCTATTCTTTTATACCAATGCCCTATTACCACTAAATAGACATGTTACACTGTCATTTTCCTTATTACTTCTAAAATGATTCCTTTGAACTACCCTGCATTTTGTCACATCTGATATCTCTCCTGTAGATTAATCTAGTTACGTAGATTCATCTAATTACCATGTACAAGAGTGAGTTTTTCTGCTACAAGTGGGTTGCCATCAAGTACAACACATGCATTTTGTCACATCTGTAAACAAAACTACCATGCATTATGTCATATCTGATATCTCTCATATAGATTCATCTAATTACCATATACAAGAGTGAGTTGATCTGCTACAAGTGGGTTGCCATCAAGTACAACACATGCATCATCATGCCAAAAATCTTCCCCTTTGGACTTGATGGCAACCATGTTGGTGTTGATTATGGAAAGCTATAGAAACTATTAGCGATAAAAACCAACAACAAAATACTCTCCCCCTTTGACATCAATTGTAAAGGGTGGACCAAGATATTCTCCCTCTTTGATATCAAGGGCAAAGGGCTGACCAAAATGAAGGCTTTCATATCTAAACAACTGAATATAAAAATTGATCATGATCCCACTAGGCACATGTTGAATTCACTGATTAAACTCCCCCTTTGTACATGTTGTGATGCACTAAATCATCCATGCTCCCCCTGAGCACATGCAAAGTCTATAAAAATATTTTCCAAAAGAATAAAATGATTCTATAACTCAACTATGTGAGTTTGACCTTCCTATCACCAATGACTCATACATACATCAATCTTCCAACCAAGTGGGGATATACCAATTGTTTATACATGACTAAAATATAGCAATTATTACCTCATCCTTCCCACACATAGTGGGGGTATAGATTACATCATATGACCAAAAGGACTCGTGACAAACATAGACATATTATTACATCATGTGCCTTTATATGACCTTTACATTGAATGATATACATGACATTTATAGCAAAGACCAAATATCTAAACAAGACCATCATAGTCAGCATCAACTATCATATACCATATGTGATCTCAACCATAAGCATCTGTCAGCAACATCCAAAGAAGCAACCTGTATATGTCCACCATCATTTCCCAAGATATGACAAGGTAAATATCATCAACCTGTGACAAAGTATGTCACATATCAACTCATCCTCTTGATCTCATCAAGATCAACTTGCTCTGTTTCCTTAGTAGAAAGAGCCTTATCATAACCTTCCATGGATCAATTAAGCATATGCCATATCTCCAAGCAATAGCACATAATCATTCATATCATATCATATGTATGTGAAAACACCATAGTCATTATCTATGATCATAACATCATCATGAAGAACTACAAGATCTTTCTACAAGAACCCTCAATATATCAACCATGTATCATCAGTAGGGAACATCCCACATCTGATAAGCATCAACCATGATAATCAAGCCTATCATCATAAAGTAAGCCATGTCTCTGAATATCCATGTCTTCAAATAACTATGTCTTCATATAACACCATCCTCTTGGCCAACCAACAATATTTGTCAATATGCAACTTAAGTAATCACCCATGTATCTAGTATAATGTATATCCATCTAAGGGATAACAATATGTATCTAGAAAACCATGAGCTCATAGTCATTTGTCAAGCTTTCTTGATACCATCAACAACAACAATCCTCAACCATGTGATAGCCAAGAACTATAGCAATCATGCATCATAATTGTACCATATGAACTTTATGCATCCTTGAAGGCATGATGACAACAACATAAAAGAAATGAGTGGCTCATCATCAAATAATGAAGTAGTGTACTCAAGCTTTTTACTTTTCCTTGTTCCTATGAAGATCACCATGTAAGCAACATATATATACTATATGCATCATCAAAAAGTCATCCACAATCATCCATAAATTTGATCTGAGTAACAACTATGTAACACCAAGCAATACAAGTATCATCTAAGACTTCATCATAGGAAACATGTAACCGCAACATAGCATGATGTATCATTTACACTTTACCCACATAAGCATCATCACCATTGATAACAATCATTAGGTACCAAATACTTCTACCAACAATGCAATATTAGAAGCATAGCATATTCTCCCCCTGAACCTGTGCCGCCTATTCACTATTAGATTTGATCATTGCATATATCAGTAAGAAATATCAATGCATTGTCATCAATCAGATATACATCAAGTCATCAACAACTTATGAGGATCAAAAGAAATTCTAAATAACATCCACACACTGTAGTCGTCAATCATCAAGACAGAAAATATAACTGATAATTGTCTGAACCATATCAGATCATTTTTCTGAGTCTGTCCCACTACTTCATCAAACCATCATATACGCAATTGTGCAGCTTCTAACTCGTGTATATACGTGACTTGTCTTCATGATAATTGCGTATGAGAATTAGAACACTGAAATTTCATACTTTCAGTTCTCCTGAGTTTTTTCTATCTGCATATTGAGCTATGCCACATATTTTTGGATGTACCTCCTCTTCTTCCATACCTTGGAGTGTGATGATGTTTGTTTCTTTTGGTATGTTGGCCAAAATTTTCTCTTGAACTCTTTTTCTATATGTCCAAACTTGTTACATGAGTAACATCTTATTGTTTCATATTCATTCTATAGCAATCAATGGCTTTGTGACCAAACATATTGCAAGAAAAATAATATCCCTTAAAGTACCTAGAAGCTGATGATCTTTCTGTGTGACTATTATTAGCTTGAACAATTCTACTTCTACATCTAGATGCAACATGTACAAAATTATGACATATAAAACATTCAACATTACTCATCAGAGGAAAGAATCAATTAACACTTCCATAGTTAGGAGTAAATGATTTTCCTTTAAGACCTTCTTTCCTTGGTTGTTGATGGGGTTGACCTCTTATCTCCTTGTTGAGCATTTTAGATTTTGCACTAGATTTCCTTGCTTCAGTTTGTGAGCTAGATTCACGTTTAACAGTTCCATGAAAAGCAAGACCAGATTTGATGGCAGGAGACCTTTTACCACTAAGAATATCATCCAAAATATTAGTACTATCTTGAAATCGTAAAAGTTTATCCTTTTCTTCTAATTTACCTTTTAGGATATTTACCTCAACCTGATATTGTTCTTCCTTTTCAAGATACTACTTCTTCATGATTTCTTCAGCTTTTCTTCCTTCTTCCACTTGTTGCCTTAATTCGAGAACCTCATTTTCTTGTTGTTCAAACGCTTGGAGTAGTTCTCCATTCTTCTTATTTGAATTTTTGAGATATTCTTTTAAAGAAACAACCATAGATTCAAGACCTTCACAGTAGCTGGTTCTTTCTATAAGTTCCTTGGTTGTTGTGTCCTTGTCATTCACTTCATTTCTCAATGATGTCACTTCATCTTGTAGCCTTTGACTTTGATCTTCCTTTTCTTTGTACTACTTTATTTTGTTTCCTTCCTCCAATTGGGCTTTTAACCTGGTAACTTCTTCTTTGTAGGCACATTCCCTTTTATCAATTAGATCTTTTTGATCTCTAATTGTGTCTATGAGACCTTTAAATTCTACCTCTATTTGATTTCTTCCTCTTTCACTCATAAGAGAAAATTTAGTTGTTTCGCTGCCACATTCATTATCTTCAATTGAATAGAGAAATGTATCACCAAAGGAAAATAAATTCATACCTGATAATTATTTTGCTTGTTCATCTTCATTTTGAGGTGATTCTGAATCTGAAGAGTTTCTTCCACATAGTGGCCAATCATCTCTCCCACTGTCATAGTTCCTTTGATATGTCTTCTTCTTTTGAGATGCTTCCTTCTTTTGCTTCTTTCCCATTGTTACCATGGATTTCCTTCAAGCCATCAAGCTTCTACCAAAGGACTTCCTCTGGTACCAATTGTTGGAACTAATACTAAGAGGGGGGGGGTGTGAATCAATATTAGTTAGATCAATAACTTTTTCTTTTCATACTTTGGCTTATATACACTACTTCAATGAAGGAAACTCGCATGTACACACGACTGTATTTAAGGAAACCAACGTATATCTAGAAAACTATACTAATCAGTGACATTTTGAAAATCTATTGTCATATTAAAGAGTTCTAAATAGATAGCAATGAGGATCACCCTTATTTCTCAATCAATTCTTCAATGAGACACAAACTATTTATGTATTCAGTTTTACGTACAAATCTAAGAATACTTCATTGAAAAACAACAACACTAATTTGATAGATTTCATCCCTGAACATCAATCTTTTCTTTTGCATACGCTACTTGGAAGAGCCGAACCAATATGTATACACAACTTCATCAAACAGAACCAACGTATAAATCTGCAAATACTTACTTATAACTTCGCTGTAATTCTAGACTTCAGAAATACCCAGATCAAGACTTGTAAAGGATAAAATGTGCGTTAGCAATTAGATCTAGCCTCTCCATTATCAGATCTCATAATGACAGGTCATTATAATCCTAATCCATCACTAGATCTCATCCATCATCAAACACTCAAGTGCATACTTAGTTCAGATCAAGCAAAGCATCAGAAACCCATAACATGCATATTTTCTTTTGATCTAACACTTCATAAGATATTCATTACTTGTGCACTTAGCCCTTTGATCTTCTCCTCCTTATATACTTAGATCCTTTTTCAATAGCTCGGACCAAAATCACTTAGGACCAATACCATGGACCAAATACCTAGAGTCAATACCTTGGGTCAAATACCTTGGACCAGTACCTTGGACCAAATACCTCAAACCAAAGCCTTGGTTTTCCAACAGGTACACGGTTTTCCTCCTGTGGGAGAGTGTGTATATGTATACGATCTTTTTGTTCTGTGGACCAGCATGTATACACTCCTTTGACTAAGTGGACCTACGTATACTTCTTAAACTACTTTACATCAGCCTTTTGATTTACCTTCTTTATTCTGATTAGTAGACCTAAGTTCCATCTTCCTGTTATTCTGTACCAGTGCCCTGCTACCTCTGAATAGACCCGTTACATTGTAATTTTCCATATTACTTCTAAAATGATTCCTTTGAACTGCCCTGCATTTTGTCACATTTGATATCTCTCATGCGGATTCATCTAGTTACGTAGGTTCATCTAGTTATCATATACAAGAGTGAATTGTTTTGCTACAAGTGAGTTGCCATCAAGTAAAACACATGCATCATAATTCCAACACTTACCTTCCATTCTCTGCTACACAGTGCCTCAGGCAGTCTGGTCACCCCCTCCCATGCAGTCACATACCTTCGAAGTTCCATTGATACCCCCATATGAGGAATTCCATCCCTCAACAAGGTTTCCTCACATCAGAAGGTCCCAAAAACAAGGCATATCCATACCTTAAAAACAATATACCGGCCATTACATGCTCATGGAAATCAATGGACACTATTCGGTACTAGTTTCCCACAATGACCCTACTCCCGAATGCTTTACCAACATAATGTTTCATGTTCCAATTCCTTTTACTGTCGTTGTTAATGCTTGCCGTTAGTTTCGACCACCCAATCGAGCATTTCATGCTTTCCTATACCAAGCACACAATTTCCATTAGATTCAATAAATTCAAATAAATTCAAATCATACCTTATTGGTGGCCCATCAACAAGGTACACTTGCAATTTTGTTCATTTCCTCTCATAACAAGTCAAACTAGCATCTTTGACCAAATCATCATATATAAACTTATCACATCGAGTTAGCTCAAAACAAGACCATCATAGATAAAAATCATAAATCACATGTAACCATCATAAACCAAAACCATATATCATAGATAACCATCATAGGGTAGAATCATAATCACATGTGTAATAAAACTGAAATAAAATATCGATACTTATCCTTTAATCAATCCTTAGCTTCTACCTTTGTCCTTATTATGTACACACACCAGATCATTTTCCACACCCGAGAAACACCTAGAGCCTTCTCCTCAACCATGTGCACATACAAATATTGTGCATCATAGGCATATAACTACACACAACGTATAACACTATGCAATACATGCACGTACACTTGATATACCACATATACACGTACACCCAGTGTACAACACAACAAAATATATACTCCTACATCTGGTGTACACCACAACACAATACATACACCTACACCTGATGTAAAAAACAATACATATACGTACACAATGTACAACACAACGAATACACATATCATGATACCACAACAAAACAATGTAGATACATAGTACTACATGCCCGCAACACAGAATGTATGTCATGTACACAATACGAAATGTACACCAATACCATATGTACAACATGTACATAGTACAACATATATAAAGCACCACCTACACAACGTGTGCACATCATCACATGTACATGGCAAAACATGTACACAACACCACATGTACATCATACCACCTGTAAAATGTGTACACATCACCACATGCACATGTACACAACACCACATGTACACCACACCATATGCATGACATGTACATAGTGCCACCTACACACCACACCACATGTACAACATGTACACGATACCACATGCTCATAAGGCCACTTGTGCAATCATGCATACAAAACCATATGTACATAACATCACATGTACAATATGCACACAACACCATACATACATAGCACTACATATACAACATGTACATAGCACTGTATATACAACATGTTCATAGCACCCTATGTACACAACACTGTATATCCAACATGTGTTGGGTGTGGAGCCTGATTATCTTCTTTATCTAGAGGTATAAGAGCATTAGACTGCATTTTGTAATGTGGCGACAACACTGCCAGTAATATTTGCGTTGCAAGGGTTGTCCATTGGGTGGGTGGGGCAACAATCTTTAGGAGGTCCCCTTGGTGGGTGATCAGGGGTAGCGCCCCTGAAGCTAAAAAAATATATGTAAAATTACCTTGTAAAATGTTGTAATTTCGTAGTAAATATGGGCCATTCACTAGGTAGATATCTGGTAGTAGAAGTTATGTTTAATTTAGAGTTTTTTTTCCCTAGAAAGCAACCCCTCGCTATATATGAGGAAATTGTATTGTGTTTATGTAGATCTATATTCTGAGTGAGAAAGAGAGAGGAGATTGATTGAGAGAGAAGAGGGAATTATAGCAGATCTGTTGTAGGTTGTATCTCTTCAATTTGTTGGATAATATAAGAGGAAGGTCTAGCTATTTTCCATGGATGTAGGCCAAATTGGGTGAACCACGTATATCTGTGTCTCTCTTGTTTTATGTGTTTTCTGTGTTTATATTCTACAATATATTTTATCTGTTCCATTGCTCTATAATATATAATTTTCTAATAACTGGTATTAGATACAAAGGTCTATTTGGCTGATAAACTCACAAGAGAGAAGGATTCCTGGTTCGAGTGGGAGTAATGGCAGAAGATGGTAGGTTTAGGGTCAAAACATTTAACAACCAAAACTACCAGCTATGGAAGATGCATATGGAAGATTATTTGTACCTGAAATATCTGTACCAACCATTGAGTGGAAAGGAAAATAAGTCGATGAGTATGATACACACATAATGGTATATTCTCGACAGAAAGGCACTTGCAACAATACGGATGTGCCTAGCGGCATCAGTAGCATTTAATATTTCAAAGTAAACGAAAACAGAGGGTTTAATGTTGGCATTGGCTAAACTATATGAAAAGCCCTTGGCCTCAAATAAGGTATTTTTTATGAAGCACTCATTTAATATGAAAATTTTAGAAGGTGGATCTGTTGCTGATCATTTAAATCAATTTAATACAGTTACCTATCCAGTTAATTTTTGTAGGGGTAACTTTTGATGATGAAGTTAGGGCTCTATTATTTCTGTGCTCATTGCCAAAAATTTGGAATGGTTTAGTTATGGCCATTAGTAAACTCTATTTCTGGATCTAGTACTTTAAAGTTTGATGATGTTGTTGGTGCAATCCTTAGTGAGCAAATGCAACAGAAAAGATCCAATGAAACATCAGGTAACACTAGGGGAAGAAAAAGCAAAAGAGGAAGAGCCCAGGATATTGTAGTAAGTTAGGAAAAGGAAGATCGAAGTCCAGATTAGGGATAGTGCACTAGAAGTGTAGGAAGAAAGGACACCTGAAGAAAGATTGCAAGTCTTGGAAGGGAAAATAAGGAGATGCGCATCAAGAAAACAATCATGAAGTGAATGTGACAAGTGATGTGTTGCAATATGCTTTGACTCATTCATTAGAAAATATTATTGATGCCTGGGTGGTATATTCAGGGGCCTCATCCCATGCCACACCTAATAGGAAACATTTTCATGATTATGTTCAAGGAGACTTTAGACAGGTTCGATTGGGTGATGATAAACCCTGTAAAATCATTAGAATGGATACAACTTTCATAAAACAATAGAATGGAAATCAATGGCTATTGAATGAAGTAATTCATGTTCGAGATCTAAAGAAAAATCTAATTTCAATAGGGTAGTTTGGGAGGTGAAGGTTGTGTAACTACTTTTATAAACAAAACTGGGAAGGTCACTAAAGGATCCTTAGTAATAGAAAAAGGAGAAAATGTTGGTACATTGTATTTATGCAATGGTATTTCTAATTATGTTAATGATTTAACCTCTACAGAGGAATATATGGCATTATGGCATCATAGGCTTGGGCGCATGAGTGAGAAGGGGATGCAGATTCTTCACTCAAGAAATTTGTTGCTAGGTTTGAAGCATGTTGATTTAAAATTTTGTGAGAATTGTGTTTATGGAAAATAGAAGAGAGTCAAATTCCTCGGAGTTGGGAAATAAAAGAAGAGTGAAAATTTAGAGCTTGTGCATACTAATGTATGGCAACCTTCTCAAGTATCATCTCTTGGTGGCTCTCATTATTATGTTACTTTTATTGATGATGCAACCAGAAAAACCTGGATTTATTGTATTTGAAATAAATATGATGTATTTGATACTTTCAAGAATTGGAAAGCTTTTTGTTGAAAATGAGACAGGAAAGAGGTTGAAGTGTCTTATATCAAACAATGGAGGTGAATATTGCAGAAAATAGTTTGATAGGTACTATTCAGAGAATGGAATTCATAGAGAGAAGACAAATGGTGTGTCAGAAAGGATGAAGAGGACAATCATGGAGCGTGCAAGTTGCATGAGATTGCATGTAGGATTGACTTTACAATTTTGGGCAAATGTTGTAGATACTATTGTTTATCTAATAAACAGAGGCCCCTCAAGTTCCTTGGATGGTGGTATTTGAGAGTATGCATGGACAGGTAAAAAGGTAAACTACTCATTTTTAAAGATTTTTGGTTGTGAAGCTTTGGTCCACATTAATAAAGAAAATAGAACAAATCTTGAGGAAAAATCAAAGAAACGTACCTTTATTGGATATGGTGAATGATTTTGGTTATCACTTTTATGATTATGAAAAACACAAAATCATTAGAAGCAGAAATATCATATTCAATGAAAATGTTTTGTATAAGTATTAGCTGCAGGAAAAGAAACAGGAAAAACAAAACAGAGAATAGACACTGCTTGATGAGATCACAGAAAAAGTGATGGTGCCTGAAAATCATAATGATCAACAACCAGAATGACAACAACAGGAACCTCAAACACCTGAAAGTGGTGTTAGAATATCTACAAGGGTAAGTAGACCCCCTGAATGATACTCTTCTTCATTATATTATGTATTGTTGATTGATTTTGGTATACCAAAATGTTATGAAGAAGTAGTGCAGGTAGAAACTAGAAAGAAGTGGGAGCAAGCCTTGAAAGAAGAGATGGAATCCTTAGCACATAACCAGACTTGGGGCTTAGTCAAGTTTCCTACAGGTAAAAGAACATTGCAGAATAAATGAGTTTACAGGTTGAAGGAAGAAGATGCAGGAAGAAAAAGGTATAAATCTAGACTTGTGGTGAATGGTTTTGCACAGGAAAAGGGTATAGACTTTGATGAGATATTTTCTCTTGTTGTTAAAATGACTTCAATCAGAACTATTTTAATTCTAGTAGCAGTTGAAGATTTGCATCTTCAGTAGTTAGATGTAAAGATAGCCTTTCTCCATGGGGATTTGAAGGAAGAGATATATATGCAATAGCCAAAAGGATATGATGTAAAAGGGAAGGAGAAACTAGTGTGTAAGTTGAAGAAGAAATTGTGTGGCTTAAAATAGGCCCCAAGGTAGTGGGATTTAAATTTTAGTAGGTTTATGTCTGAACAACATTATACTATATGTCACTCTATTCATTGTTCTTATCTCAAAAGGAAAAATGATGGCAACTATATTATATTGTTATTGTATGTAAATGAAATGCTTGTTGCAAGTTCTAACATGTAGGAAATAAATGTGCTCAAAAGAAAATTGGCAAACTCATTTGCAATCAAGGATTTGGGTGCTACAAAAGAAATCCTTGGTATGAGAATAACTAGAGATAGGAAGAATCGAAAATTAACATTGTCTCAGAGTGAGTACATAGATAAGGTGTTGAAAAGATTTAATATGGAAAATGCAAAACTAGTTAGTATACCTTTGGCTAGCCATTTCAAACTAAACAAGGAGGTGTGTCCCAAGACTTAGGAAGAAATGGCTTATATGTTTAAAGTTCCATATGCATTAGTAGTTGGAAGCTTAATGTATGCAATGGTCTACACAAGGCCTGATATTGCACATGCATTGGGAGTTGTAAGCTGGTACATGAACAATCTAGGAAAAGAAAATTGGATGGCGATGAAGTGGATTCTCAAGTATTTGAGAGCTACCATAAATCAAGCATTAGGTTTTGGTGGTTCAAACATTACTCTACAAGGAGATGTTGATGCAAATATGGTAGGTGATAGAGATAACAGGAGGAGAACAACAGGGTATGTGTTTTCTGTAGGTGGAACAACTCTCAGTTGGGTTTCAAAATTGCAAAGTGTTGTTGCACTCTCAATAACGAAAGCAGAGTATGTTGTTACTACAGAGGCTAGTAAAGAAATGATTTGGTTACAAAGGTTTTTGGATGAATTGGGTAAGAAGCAAGAGTTGGGTGGGTTATACAGTGATAGCCAGAGTGTCATACATCTTGCAAAGAACTATGCATTTCATTCCAAGGAAAAACATATACAACTCAAGTATCATTTCATATGATTAGTGTTGGAAGATGGACAGTTGAAGCTGGAAAAGGTACACACTAGCCAGAATCCTGCAGATATGTTAACAAAAGTTGTAACCAATGCGAAACTGATATTTTTATCGGTTTCAATTGGTATTCAAGTATGATGATGAAGATGAGAAACAACCAGGCCCAAAGTGCAGTCATTGTCCAACAAATGAAGATGCGGTGGAGTTGCTATGATCAGTCTCCAAGTGGGAGATTGTTGGTTATGGAGCCTGATTATCTTCTTTATCCAGAGGTATCAGAGCATTGGGCTCCAGTTTGTAATGTGGCAAAATTCTGCCCGTAATATTTGCGTTGCAAGGGGGGTCCAAGCGGCGGAGGGGACAACAACGATCTTTAGGAGCTCCCCCTAGCAGGGGATTAGGAGAAACGCCCCCGAAGCTAAAAAATAGATGTTAAATTACCTTGTAAAATGTTGTAATTTCGTAGTCAATCTGGGTCATCCATTAGGCAGAGATCTGACGTTAGAAGTTATTTTTAAATTAGGGTTTTTTCCCTAGAAGGAAACCCCTCGCTATATATGAGGGAATTGTATTGCGTCTATGTAGATCTCTATTCTGAGTGAGAAAGAGAGAAGGGATTGAGCGAGAGAGAAGAGGGAATTACAATGGATCTGTTGCAGGTTGTATCTCTTCAGTTTGCTAGAAATATAAAAAGAAGGACTAGTTGTTTCCCATGGACAGAGCCCAAATTGTGTGAACCACGTATATCTGTGTCTCTCTTGTTTTATACATTTTCTATGTTTATATTTCTGCAATATATTTTATGTGTTCCACTGCTTTGTAATATATAATTTTCTAAAAACATGTGCACAACACCATACGCACACAACACCAGATATCCATCATGCCCTCATTACAATATGTACACAACACCACATATCTAACATGTACATAGCACCACCTATATCCAACATTGTGTATGAAATGTACACACAATGCCATACATACAATAGACACACAACATCATATGCACACAATACTACATATATTACATGTACACATTACCATTGGTACAATCATTGAATATACAACATGCACAACATATACACAATAGTAGTATTGCACATCCAAAACCACATTGTCTCTACCAAGCAACCTTGCGTTTAGTGTCTCTCCTTCATCCATGCTTATCCTAGCATGCCATAGATATTACTTCTTTCATTCAGTGGATGTATCCCTCAGACTTACATGTCATAACATAAATATAGGAATAATACAAGCATACAATATCAATTCATATCCACATGATACTGACCTCGTATATTTATCATGACTATTCTCCCCACTTGATTCCCCATAAGACCAAGAACCTCGCCATGCCACTCACCTGCATAAGTAATCATTCCCCCACAAGAATGATCCCTGACAACCGTGTCATATAGTGACATAAATACATAGATACATAGTTACATATACATAAACATTATCATAAAACAATCATGATCTTGTTAGACAATGACATACATACACACATACATACATATATAAACATCAACATAATCATGATCATAACATAATTACCAGGTAGCATAAGGTCAAGGTCAAGAGAACTCCCTTTATCTATGCAGATCTGTACAACATTGATAACAATCATTCCCAACATAGGCAAGTAATCTGATGCCTCAAATCCATTTACTTCACCTTTCATGTTGCCTTTCTCATCACTGTACTACCATTGTCCATTTACACCAACGGACTGAACCAATCCAACCGATTGTCATATTCTTACCTTCAACTTCCCTTGCTCATGTACTGAGATTCATTTGTGTCTTAAAATACCTGCTAGATTTTATTCAGCTCTCCCTAAGCTCCATTAACTTTACTCTTTCCCAACCAATTCCCAAGGCCCTCAAGACATAAAAGGCAAGAACCCAAACAAGAAGAAAACCATGAAACCAATAACAATAAGATACCATGAACAAAGTTGTATGGTGATACCCTAGACATAAACAAAGCTACAAATAAAGTGCAAATAAAGCACAAATAATCAAAATCACAAGGCACTCAACAGACAACATGAATCAATCCCCACGGTTCCCAGTGCTTCCAAAGAAAGCTCAATTTGAGCCTTCTTCAAATTTTCATGGCAGTCTCTTTGCCATGTAATCCCCTGCATCATATTTCCATAAATATATAACTATCAGTGCATAAATAAACATAACAATACACTAGTTACCTTACCTTGATGTGCCCAACACATTGCTTGCAACTAAACATGTCCACGCCATCTCTTAAGGGACTCCAATCTTTCTGACAAATCTAGCCATAAATAGAACTAATTGTTATACCTATCAAATACATATCTATGAATATAACACATATCCTCATAATCTCAAAAAAATTCAAGGTTAAAAAGACTTCCTATATGTAAACATAGCCAAAGGAATTTTCACCCATTTCCTTTCTTTTACCTTTTCCTTGTTGTAATTGGGTCTTACTATGCATTGTCACTTTACCCAACAGTTAGTTATATAAACACATCAAATATTACCTTATCAAGCTAAAACTAGTCATGTTTCCCTGCAACTGCTCACGCATGTCAGTCTCGCATTCCAAAGATGAAGACATAATGTATATTAATTTTAATTCAACCTTTACCAAGTATAGAAACCATGTCATACTCAACAATAAACTCACATTCATCAGTCTTAATACATAATTATAAAACTATCACCTACTTACACTCAAGTACATATCAGTTCTCTCAACACATATGTAAGTACATTACCATCTTAAAACAAGATCATTTCAGCAAGAAATATGATATACTCATACTCATATCATTCAAGTAATCAAAAATTCAGATAATAAATAGACGACATAATATACACCAAATACACGACATAGTCAAACATTCAAACACCAAATATATGACATAATAAAACTCATACCTTAATGTATCTCAGGGGAGGCTATCTTGTCTACATAATCAATCTAGATTAGCATGATATAACTTCACAACATATCAACTCAAACATAAATAAGGTCACGATATCCATATAAGTAACTAGCTAACATGTTCACATCATAAGCTCATAAACAATTGTCATTCATGCATAGAAATCACATATGCACAATAAATCTAGATTAGTACAACACACTATCAAAAATAAGTTGACTCATACCTTAAGACCATAACCATAATCATCTGCATATACCAATATGGGTTAGCATTATACATGTAACATCAAAATCTTCAATGCAATCAACATAACCATCATGCATATGACCATAATGCATACAACAATAGGTTCTTATCATTCATTACTATATGACATATGTGCATATGACTACACTAATCAACTAAGATTTATCATACATGTAACCATAACAACAATAAAATGACAAGTCTATAACTAATCCTAATCCTTATAACAACCATTAACCACATACTTGGATTCCCACCATACAAACATGTATGATGATCTTCTCTTACCCTGAAGTTTAGTGATACAATCTCGATTTGGTGGTCTACATCTCCTGCTCTATATTAGCCAACACATAAACATCATAACAACCAACAACATCATGATGATCTAAAATGCATAGCTCACAATGCATGTTTGACCTACTATACATGCATAACTATAACCATTCCAATGCATGTATAATAACATACGAACACTAAAATGCATAACAAATGCATATACAAATGAAATTCATTTATGACTAAAGCATCCCAACAAAAACAACATCAACCTTCACATGGAGACATCACTACAACCATGATCAACACCATGGAAATGAAACAATTACATGGACTATAAGCATAAGTAACACATATGCAACTAATATGAATGCATGACCAACACATTGTCCATGCAGTCTGAGGGGTGAACCATGATCTGATACCACTCTATAACACCCTCCTCCTACAGCTACCCAAGTAACCAACCAACCCAGGTAAACATGTGATGAAAAGTTATTATGATATGATTCAACTCCCTATGTGTTTGTTAAGAAAGTGGAATCGGTGGAACACATCACATAGACCTTCCAAATTAGAAAAGTAACTCCCAATATCCATCCAATCACTCAGGTAACTAGCCCCTAAGACCAAATAAATTTTTAATGATCAAATCCCTAGATTCTCACTTGATATGGACAAGGGTGCATATAGGAGGCTCTAGACACTCCCAAAATAAGGGAAAGGGAGCTTCAAGGGACCTTTTTCCCTAGTGTTGTGCCTGCATCTCTAGGATTTGTGCCACTTTTTCAGGCCCAGAGCTTAGGTCACTTCCTATAACTCAATGAAATCTTAAGGAATGAAATTTCATAATGGAACAAAGATATATTTGTAAAAACATCAACAAGGACTAGACTAGACCCCTACTAGCCATGATAGACATTTCATCAAACATATCACAAATATGAAGTCTATAGGTCTTAATAGTAGAACTATGCATAGATGTCTCATAATTATCTGAGAATGGCTAAGAAGCATCGGTGCCTCAACATATTAGTTGCAATTTCATATATTAGGCCATAGATACATTATTAATTCATTTACAAATCAAAACATGATGAGAACCATACATCATCACTATCATAGAACATGCTGATCATAACCAACATATTCATTCATTTACAAATCAAAACATGATGAAAGCCATATATCATCACTATCATAAAACATGCTCATAACCAACATATAACTAGTAGAATAACAGTGAAAAAACAACCATCAAGATCACATAATAAAAAGTACACTTACCTATCAATTACAAGAGGAAAACAACTCTTATTAACATATGCATAATGAAACTAGGTCTAGGACTTCCACGTACCACTCGACCATAGACATGGTTGAGCCAAACCTCTCTTCATTCAGTCACCCCCGTGACATATTCCAAGCATGAATATGGAATCTCATAAAGCCAATCAATCAAAACCATCTAGGGCTTCTAGAGGCCAAACCACCTCAACCCTTAACCAATGATTCCACCTCATTGTTAGGCATCACTAACCATCACCAAATTAGTCTCTACCCAAGATGTCTAGGGCTCTAGAGCATTTTTTCTAACCAAGGCTTCAGGACTAGTAACTCAACCCATGACTGTTGTCAAGCTCTAGATCATTTGTCCAACCAAGGTTCTAGGACTAGTAACTCAATCCACAGTTGCTGCTAGGATCTAGAGCATTTGTCCAACCATGACTCCAAGAATAGTAAGTCAACCCACCAAGGGCTATAGAGAGTTTTTCCAAGAAAGGATCTAGGACTAATAACTCAACCGAAGTTATTAAAGGGCTTCACAATGTTTTTCCAACCAAGGCTCCAAGACTAGTAACTCAATCCAAGTCATTACAGGGCTTCCAGTGCATTTGTCCAACCCAGGCTCTAGGAACTAATAACTCAACCCATAGCCAGAGGAATATGAGAACCAAATAGAAAATAAAAGTAAAACCCACAACATAATGGCTATCCAAGAGATGGAATGACTAGGCAAAATCACTATCAATCCAAGAAGTCCTCCATGCCAATGACATATCATAACCAAGAATCTATATGAATGTGCCATGCATGTCAAAAATAGCAAGGAAATCATACATGCAACTCGGTACCTACAAATAAAACCCACTATAGATGTTGATCCCGATGTCATCCTGCGCTTTCCATCTTTTCCTTTTCCTTCTTTCTCCAAATTACAAGCATGTCACACTCCTCCAAGAGTGCTCTAAGAAAACTCTAAGTGTCCAAGAGTATGAGAGAGAGAGAGAGAATAGAAGAGAGCTCCACCAAAACCTATCAAGAAAAGCTTCCAACTGATCCTCAGAAGCCTTTTTAGTAGTGAGACCTCGATTTTATTCATTTTCCATTATTTTCTTTCACCTTCCTCCTCACATGCAACATGTGACCTTTCACCTTCCTTTTCTCCTAATTTCCATTATTTTCATCAATAAATGTGCCAAAAATGCCATTTTTTCCTTTCCAAATCCTTTTCCATTGCCTTTGGCAATTTCATTTAGCCATAATAACTTAAATGAACACCCATTAGGATTTGTTTCCCACCATTCATATTGGAATACATGTCCCATGACCATGGCGTCATATTTTTATATTTACATGGATTTTTAAGCAGGGTTGCTATAGACATATTCCATTTCCATTTCCATTGTATACCTTTCATGATTGTGAATGTATAATTGATATGATTATGGAATAACTTTATTTACATTTTTATATGCTTTGAATTATTTTGATCTTCTATTGGTTTCTTGATTATCTTGTAGGTCTGCAAATTTGGAACGAGAGGTTAGGGTTTGGACCATGCGGGATCTACACCAATCATAGGACCTACAGGTGTGTACTACTTGCATACTTTGTGAATTTGAATTAGTTTTAATACTTAGTTAGGTTTCTTTGTTGATTTTTTTACTCTACTATATTGGGGCTTCTAACCTTAGCCACAAGGAAGTTTTCTACAACATTCATTCATTGTTATGTTCAAATATGATGGAAAAAAGCTTTTGCATATGTTTCTAGATCACAAGTCTCTAAAAATTGAGACAAAAAAGAGGGATTTCACTATAATTATGAAGATGAATGTTGATGATCTAGAGAATCGTCAAAATGATCACGAATTACTTCTCATATTGTACAAACCCATCTAGGAAGACATTTTTCTAATGCAAGTTCAAGTTCAACGAACCAATTGGAGGAAAGTGAGCAAGAAGTGATGGATTTTCACTTTCATTATTATATTTATAAGAATAAAATATATTGGAATCATTAACTAAAAAATTAGTAGTAGAATATGGCACAATGCTAATGATGACGTATAGGTTATAGGTGGCACAAACATTGAATTAAGCTTGCAAGATGAGAGACTTTCATCAAACTTCACATCTCTGCTAACAATAATTTCACTTTAATGAGGTTGAAAAAATCTATAACCTTCTACATATTTAGAATATTCAACAAAGAATGACTTCTCACTTTTTGGTTGTGGCACTTTATTTTCCTTTTCAAGAATGTGAGTCCATGATCCACTACCATACACATAGAAGTGGCTTACATCTAGTTAAATTGTACTCCATGAATTTTTTGGTGTTATTTTTTTTAAAGCCTCTATGTGAGTGGAATTGACTATGTAGTTGTCATAATTGATGGATTTCATAAAAAAATGAAGACTTAATCCCTTAAATTAGATCATACAATTTTCCATTTCTTCTCATGTGGGATTATTTCTCTCACCAACACAATTTTTCTATGGTGTATATGGTACAATGTGTTGCATCTAAATGTTCTATGCAATGTATAAGTTGTAAATTTATGGATCCCAATGGAATTTCTCACACCTAGCAACTAAAAAAAGATAAGCATTATGATCTAGCCTATATAATATTCACCTTCTTTGTTTATTCTTAGCCTATGCAATTGATTCTTCAAATTGATTTTTGACATGGTGATTGTTAGCCAAAAACGTATCAAAAAAATCACTCTTTAGTTTTAAGAAATAAACCCACGTGGATCTAGAGAATCCATCAATGAAATTTGAGATGTGTTTTGAACACAAAGATGTTGGACATAATCCTTAAATATTTTTGTCTTGTAAATATAATTGTAAATAATAAATAGGAGAACGTGAAATGAAAAAGACCTTGAAAATGAGATGTAAGCATAACTCATTAGATATATATATTATATATATATATTATATATATATAATATATATATATATATATATATTATTACATATTATTATATATTTATATATATATATAATATATATATAAAATATATATATGTATATGTACATAAATATATATATCATAAATATACATACATAATATATATACATATACACTATAACATACTACATAATAGATAATACAGAATATATATATATATATATATATATAATTGCCAACTATAGAATTCATCAATTTTTGTAGTTACTAATTCTAGCGTCACATGTTATCAGAGCCAAGTTTAGGAACCTTTACCCTTCTCATTGTAACTCCTTTATAATCCACTCATTGTTTGGCCTGTCCCTCTATTGATTATTTTCCTTTACAAAAACGCTTTTCTCCCTTTTTAATTCTACGCTTTCTATGTGGAGTACAGTAATGCTCTTGTCTCATGCTTATATGCACTTCCACATAGTACATCCCTCTAGCTACATCCTCAAACACTAGCACTCTTATATCATGCTTGTATGCACTTCCACACAACTCATCCCCTTCATTGTTTCCTCAAACCATGATGTCCTTGTCTCATGGTCATGCATTTCTGTAAGATTAAGACAATTTTTTTCTAGTCATGACAACAACTATGTGATTGTGAGCATGTAAATAGAGGGATTATGAAGGCCCTACGAAGAAAATATCACCATAGGACTCAATAATTACTAGCTCCTTTATTGACTAAGTTCAAGATTCATCCTTTGTAGACAATTTTAGATGATGAAATAAATCCATTGATTTCTCTACTACATATTTGTGGAAAAGCATAGTCATGCTTATCTCAAGTTCACCCCACTCAATTTCAAACAAATAAAATCGAGTAGTTTTCACAACTCTTGTTGGATTTTTGATGTTATGGTGAAATTATAAAACATGACTCTTTTAATCACTACTGTGATATCATAATTTGTTTTCTTGTGAATATATAAGTGTGTGCAATTACAAGGGTTGGGAAGTTTGTATTAGAGACATTCTTAATTTTACTTTCTTGTTAATTTTCACAAATTAAAGAATACTTATTTGGGAATAAATGATTGTTTGTTTCCTCACTGTCATTGCTTGAAACACAATTAAGGTTGTTATTAGTTAATTAAAAGAGAAGTGCTTTCATTCATTTTCCACACATGGCTACCCAAATTCATAACTGGGTATTTTGAGGGAAGTTAATCTTTAGAAGTGTTGGAGGGAAGTTAATATATATAGTAGAACCTTGTAAAAGTGACATCAATTTAAGACAAAAGTCATGTTGAATGTAGATATATTACTTTCAATAAAGATTATTATTATTGAAAATATGTTTAGTTCTCAGGCCTTATCTCAGGGATTTAGTCAAAATTCTTTCCCTCATTTCAATTTTCAGTGTATTACTAATTGGTAAGGAACAATATAGAGAATGGTATATAGATATTAGACACACCCTAATTTTTAATGAATTATGGAAAGAAATTTGTGAAGGAGAGAAGGAAAACAAATATACCAAGTCCACATCAGATAAGGAGCTAGCCAATTTGGAAAAAAAAATGACAAAAAAATCTATGCCTTGATTGTTTCTTCTATAAGTGAAGAGGTGTGTCATCACTTTTTTTCCATTTAAAATTATTATGGTGCATAGAATAAGTTAAAAGATATGTATGAATCACACTTTGAATTAGATTTTATCCAACTAATGAACAAACTTGTCAACCTTGAGTTGAAAGATGACAATCCCCTAGCCCTAATATCTAAACTTAGATCCATCATGGATTATGTAGATACCACTGGAGTTAAGATGGAAATTCCTCTCATAGCCTTTGTCAAGGCATTATACCCAACATACTCTCATTATCTAGAATCCCTGCAAGTTCCTGAGAAAATCAAGTCCATTACCATTGACTCTCCATTGCAAGAGATTGTAGAACAAGAGAAACCTTTTCAGAAGAGGAAGAAAACAAATTAGTCCCTTAAAGAAGAAGTATGCCTTTCTTAGAAATGGATAAATTATTTAGATGATTCTCCTAAAGGAAGAAACATTAAAAGAGGATGTGGAAGAAATAGTTTTAGAGGGATAGGAGGTAAACACCGTTAGGGAGAAAGGCCTAATCTTCATTCCATGCATTGCGGTAGAGATGGACATGATGTGTCAACATGAAAAATCCCCTAGGAGAGAATCAAAGACAATTGAAGATATAAAACTTACAAAGGTAAAACACTAGATCTAGTCAAAGGCAAATTACCTACATTGGGTCATTATATTGTTTCCCATTCTAATATTAGGGTAATAATATATCTATTTCACACTTGAATTTCTTCTTGGAGAAGAACATGGATGCTTCATACAAGTGCAACATGCAACATGGATTTTTAGATAGACTTGTTTGAATAATTTTGTGAAAACGTAGATGGAACAATGCATTTTACAAATAAATCAACCATAAACCCTTAAGATTTGGCACCATCAACATTAAACTGTTTGGATTTCTAGATTTTCTTATGCACAATGCATTTTACCCTCTAAATATGTGAAGAATTATGTTTTCCCTTATTCAAATTTGATATCAAGGCCACTCCATTCATATCTTTTATGTAAAAGTAGAAATAAGGAAATGATTTGACAACATGGTTGTCATGACATCATTTTAAATGATTTTCATAGAGAGAAGGTGTTGATTATAAAGAGACTTTTTCCCCCACAACAAAATGGACTACCATTTGGACTTTCTTTTCCATGATAATGGATGGAAATTTAATCAAATGGATGTGAATAATTATTTATTGTATGTAGGATTGAAAGAGAATGTATTCATGGATGAAATTGTTTATAAATGGGAGAGAATAGAAAGTATGTAAACTTATCAAATTCTTCTATGGCCTATAGAGAGAACCATGAACCTAGTATGAAAATTTAATTCATCGTATTCTAAAATTAAATTTCAAACACTTATTCTTGATGATGAAACTTTTTTTGTCAAGAAAGTTAAAAAAATATTTTATAACTTGTGGTATATGTAGATGATCTATTGATAATGGGGAACAATGAAAACTATATTGCATCTGTAAAGAAAAAATTGAAGGAGAAATTTGCAATGACATATTTGGAACACCTTCATTTCACTACTACTTAGGTATTGGGGTGACTCAACAACTAAAGTATTCCTAAAAGAGGTACATTGGGGAATTTTTGAATAGGTTTGGCATGATTGAATATAACCCCCTATCTATTTTGATGGAATAGAACATGAAGCTCACATCAAAGAAGGGAATGAATTTGAGGATGAAACCAAGTACATATAGCTTGTGGGAAGAGTAATGTACCTCACTACTACAAGACTAGATATCTCATTTATTGTTGGAATTCTTTCTATATTTATGAAAAATCCTTGTGAAGGACATTGGTTTGTTGCAAAAATAGTTCATAAGAACTTGAAAGGAACTCAAAACTTTGGAATCATATTATTCATGGGTGGATAACTTCAATTTTATTGGATATTGAGACTAAGACTTTAGGCTATCTCATGGGTCTTGGATAAAAAAAGTATCTCTTGGAGGTCAAGCAAATAGTCAATTCCAACAAATTCCATGTTAGAGAAAGAATATGTGGAAGTTTCATAAGAAATAAAGGAGGTTGTGTGGTTGAGGAAAATACTTGAATATTTGCAAGAGAAACAAGTGAATTTTACTCCTCTTATCATTAAAAATATTTTTGCAATCAAGTTGGCCAAGCTTCCCAGGTTCCATGATCATGTTAGATAGTTGTCATTGTTTGATTGGTGAGTGACCTAGTGAAGGCATCTCCAAGTGTGTTTTAATTAATGACAACATTCATGTTGGGAAGATGTGCTGGGTAGTTGGCATTACTTAAGTTTTGGTAGGAGTGTTGGTATTGATGTCAACCAGACTACCTTGGATGCTTGTCATAGTAGATGTTGGCAGTGATGGCCCAAGAGGAATCTCATGGTAGCCATAGACTTCATGTAGAGAATCATCATAGTAGCAGGCTTACTGGAGAAGCCATAAACTAATGATTATAGTGATGGATAAGGAGGAAGTCCATGGTAGATACAGTCTTCATGCATAGGATCACCTTGGTCGTTGTGGTTTTAGCTATCTAGAGAGTTAAGGAGCATAATACTGTCAGAGAGATTGGAGCCATATTATAGGTAGCAGATGTGCTCAAATACTACATCGGGCCCTCTCCATCGGATAATACTATGAACAAGCTTTCCAAAGATTTGTGGAAGTACAACAATGGACTCCTGGATCAAAATATATGGGCTAGTGGAGTTCAAGGATTTAAGCCTTAAGAAGGAATATCGAAGGTCCGATTTTTCGGAGATCACATATTGGAGGTCCAAAGATATCTGCAATTGCAACATCAAAACATCATCCATATCAGTGATCACAACATCAGAGCATCAGCCATATCGATGATCACAACATCAGAGCATCAGGCACATTGACGATCACAACATCAGAGCATCAGGTCACATATCAGAGGTACAAAGATATCCATGCATCGCAACATTACAATCAGGAATATCGATGATCAAAGAGTTGGAACTTTTCAATGTGAGAAGCTTTTAAAATTTTCAATATGTGTGAAGCATCGATGGTGTTAAAAGACATCAGGAATGCCAATAAAGGATTAACAAAGGATTTCATTGCAAAACCAAAGGTGGGTAGGCCCTTTTCTCTGTCCTATAGTAGGACACATGGTAGGATGTGATTGGATCCAATAAGAACACATCACAGCATGTGATTGGCTCTAATAAGGACACATGGTAGGATCTTATTGGCTCTAATAAGGGACAAGTAGTAGGTAACATTAGCATGAAGTGGAAGTATGTGAAGGCACGTGTCAAGCATACTCAACCATATTAGGTGGTTTAATGGGTCATAACTAGATGACACGTGTCACCTCTAAGGAGTCACCACGTGGTAGTGATGATGTCATATCGAAATTCAACGATGAGATGATTGAAGGTGTTGAAACTCTATAACAGATCAAGTATTGAAAAGTTCCAATATAAGGGAGCTCTAATATTGGGCTCGAGCCACGGTCACAAAGATTTAAAGAACTAAAGGAGAAGAGCTGGGGCTGAGCACCGAGAGCTATAGGCTATATCGGAAGTGGGAATATCGCAAATCCAAAGTTAAATCCCCGATTCAAAACTCTTGATGAGAGGGGCTTCGATATTTGGCTAGCGCATGGTCAAGAAGAACTTAAAGAACTAAGGGCGTTAAGCACTTAACAAAGTACAAATGGCTCCCACCAGAATTCTAAATTCTCTAGCACCTCAATTCTGAGTAGTAGGTCACGACCCTCGGTCCTATGGTGAGAAATGCAGGAAGGGCTAAGCAGAAGGGGTTCATCATATTGGAGGTCAAAAATCGAAAGATTAGAATACTGAACCACTTTGAAGTTGAGATATGGAATCACTTTGATAAGGAAGTACATGGCTTTAGAGAGCATATGGGTTGAAATTTGTGAATTTGAATGTAGGAGCATAGGATTTGGTGTCAGGATTAATGGGGACTCTCAAAGATCGTTGGGTCAAGCCAGCAAGGACCATGATATTCAACAAAGAGTGTTGGGTCTGTCTTTAGGTGAAACAAGTTATTCCTACGCTCTGATGCATGTCTCAGTGAGTTAAGTGGATGAATGGGTCAACTACCATAGAATAAATGAAAATCAATAAAGTTGGTTCATGGCATAGAAAATTTTAGGGGCTAATATTTGCAAGTGAGCTAATTTTCCATGGTTTTTCCAAAAACAAGATTCGCCCAAATTTTACAGTATAAAATTATTTTCCCTTAAAATTGACAAAATTGTATAAAGAATATATATAAAACTATTAGAAATTTTCATGTTTTTACAAAGATATCAACAAAAATTTTATATTTTGCACTTTGGGCACTAGTAATATTCGCCAAGGTTTCTAAACTTTAAGACAAATTTTCATCCTTAAAATTTTCTCTGGTCCATGGAGTCAGATGGATCAGCAGAAAATTATGAGATAAGGCAAAAAGGTGTCCACATAGAATCCATGCCGAAGTACAACCAAGCCATGCAAACCATGAATAAGCATGGAGAGCCATAGTGACATAAGTGTTGTTCACAGAGAGGATTTTTCGTAGTTGGAATGTGTAGGGGGACTGAGAATTAATTGTCAGTATGGAGAAACTGTCAAGCCTCCATTCTCATGGTTAATGCTGTGGAAGTGATCAAGTCAGACGTAACAGTAGTGAGAAGGTCCAAGAAAAGGTACACTCGCATGATGTGAATATAGGATAGTGTGGCGGCATCAATTGGGGGGTAGCAAAGGAACAAAACCTAGGAGCTTAGATGAGAAAAGTTGGGTGAAGAAATATAGTTGTCAGTCAGCTAATCGGAAAAGCTCTGAGTGTGTGTGCTACTTTGTAAGGTTGAGTGGGAGCATGTTCTACAAAGAGAGGACGAGAGTGCCTATAAAGAGGTAAGAGACCCCAAGAACTACACTATGTGAGAAAGGACGAAGTTTCCTGTGTGCTATATGCTAGGCAGGGGTTGCATGTGCAATGTGTGAGCAAGGCTAAAGTTTCCTATGCACTATGTGAGCATGGCTGAAATTTCCTATTCTGGTTGAGAAAGGCCACAGTTTCCTGTGTTTTATGAGAAAGGTTGAAAGTGGTTGTGTAGTGAAAGAAGGTCAAGCTGTGTATGTGTGCTATGGAGAGAAAAACGCCAAGAGATGAGCGACTTTTGTTGAGAAGATCAGTGGTCTACTGTAGCGTGAGCAGAGAACAAAGTTGTTATCAGATAAAGTGGCTACCAAATTACAAAGAACATTAAGTTCCTATTTGAGTGTGGGCTAGTACATACATATAGGAAATTGATGATTTCATCTCTAGTGGGTGCTTGAGAAATCTTGGGGGTTGGTTCCTCGTGTAAGTTGGCTTGTAAAAATACAAGGATTTGCAAGTTTGTGCTTGTAAAAAATCCATGAGGTTGGTGCCTCACATGGCGCTTCTGGTAAGCTAGACAGGTGTCTACAAAAAAAGGGAGTTGGTGGTTCCTTCTAGTTGGTGCTAGGAAACAATCAAAGGGATTTGTTGCTTTCCATGAGTGGGTTCTCACAAAACATATTGATGTAATAGAGTAGGTGCTCTTATTTGCATCAATAAAAACAACAATTTTTGGTGGTTTTTTCCCGAAAGTGTTTCACATAAAACATTGTGTCTCATGTGTATGATGCTCATGGTGTATATGCTTGTATCTTGATTTCATGTCGCTTCCACCTTACATATTATTGCTGATTATATGGCTAGGTCCCAAGCTTGAATAAGAAAAGTAAATAGGCATAAAAAGTTTACAATTTTCCTTAACACTGATTCACCCACCCTCTCAGTATTATCATTGTTTCCAACAATTGGTATCAGAGTGAAGTTCCATAAGAAATAGCTTAATCACTAGAAGGCAGATCAAAGGGAAATAAAGCTTGGCTAACAGAAAACAAAGTTACATTTTAAATGAATCAAATTGTGGGCTCGATTATGAAATATGAGAGGTTTTAATGTTGGAGTATTTAATGGCCTTGAATGTTGACATGTGGTGCTCTATAATACATAGAGAAAGGAATGAGATGAATGTAAAATCAGTGGAGGTAATCATGGGAGGGATATCTAAGCCATAAGATGATGAAGTGAGGCATTTTAAGTCAACAAAGGAAGTGTTAAATAAACTGGAATGTTTGTATGGTGGAGATTCAAACTCGTGTTGATGACGAACATGTCTCAGAGGATAGACCATGTTGCTCAAAATGTATGTTATTTCTTTGTGATAAGTGTAAATAAATAGGTCATTCATTATCTATATGTTCATGTGATTCACTTGAAGATAGAGAGAGTCATGCATCTAGTAGGTTTAATGAGATAGACCTATTTTAGTAGCAATAGAAAATAAGGGATCCTCTAAAGGATAAGAGAGTACATCCGATGGAGAGAATAAGGGTATAACACATATTTCATTAAATTTGGAATTAAATAGTGGATTTAGAATTTTAAAATAACAAAAAAAACACAATTCTAGTCATGTCTTCATAATCAAAATTTTCCAATTTTAGTGAAATATGTGTTGTATGAAAGTGATGAAGAAGGGACAACCCTTAGACTTGTGAAAGACTCCATAGACACATAGATGGGCTTAGATCTATGAGGTGACTCAACTAACACTTCTGATAGTGAGGAAAAAGATCTAGATGAAAGGATATTTTTTAGAAAGAAGTTGATCTCTGCCCTAAAGGAGATCAGGGATTTATCTGTGGAAAATCTAAAGCAAGAGGATCAACTAAAAATTTATGAGCTTGAGAATAGAAGGTTTAGAAAAACATTAGTTGATCTAAATGCTCCATGGGAAGAAGCTAGAATATTGAATGGAAAGTTAACCAATCAGTTGGGTGAGAAGGAAGCTTACTATGGGAGACTACAAAGTGAGGTAGTTATTAGCTCTGCTATAACTATGGTCTTTTAAAAAGCTGATATAAGCCTGGTCGTATTGTTCATACTCAAAAGAGGACTTGCACCAGTCATCTTTCTCCTTCTCCTTCACTCCGCTTACACTCCGCTTACACTCCCATAACCCTGCTATCTCTGTTTTTCCTCCAAAACCTGGGATAGACCCTTGTTTTTCCAAGCCCTGAGCACAAAGCTTAAGCCCCCGCAAGTTCGTATTCACGTGATCCTGTACTCCGATAATTGATCACCACCTCTAATTATGGTCACCGATCGCTGCACTTCGATCTAATGGTCACCCATCACATCTGACGAATAACCTGCTCATTTCCACCATCTGATCATCTCTGCCGCAATCGGACGGCGTTCGCTCTCCCCACGCCCATGAAGTGACAGTGCGTTAACGTGGGATGGAAAGCGGTTTCATTCTTCCCCTGCCACCATGCGTCACATGTTGATTGAGATCACGTGCCATGGTACTTTTACCACTTTATGCCTCGAAGCGATGCGATCAATATCGCTTGCCACCGAAACCACTATTCCCATGCGCCTCCTTTGCCCGATGACCATTGGATATGCCCACCCGAGATCTGACAGCTCGCGCTCACTTCGCCTCTGTATCTCCCGATACCCTCTGCTGAGCGATCTCCATCGTCTATCCACTTGATCGGATAACTAATTTCCTTCCTCTGTCCTACTCTTACATCTGCCATGCAGTCCACTTGCTCTGACCATTCCATGCACCTGAAAGACGAAGATGACCATTTACTAGTACTTGGTGCATTTCCTCCTCAACCACTGCATTCAACAGACTATATACCTGAGAAGAAGAAGGACAAGGCTTGAGTAAATGACTTCATTCAACAGGTATGGTATTTCATCCTATATGACACTCCACCTACCCGAGAGGACAACAGAGCACAAGAAAGGATCAAATTCATCCGCTATAGCAAGCAACCACACTCAGAAGTATGCCAGGCAGTTAAAGCGATTGGTGGTTAATTACGACCCCTCCACACCTATAATGGCCGAGTGCATTTGTAATGAAACTCTATATATACCCAGAAACAAGATGTAATCAGGGTTGATGGTTGTTTTTTTGATGTAAGGATCAACTTCTGGAGACTGTAACTACTTTGATACTTGTAGTGTCTCGTCTTCATTTTAAACTAGTACAAGCTTATTTTACTGTTGATTACTCACTTTCCATTCCTATTCTGTTCCAGGCTGTTCCTAATATGCTGTTTTCTTGAACTTTTGATGTTTAACATTAGAGGAGCTGTCATCCTATCTCTATGTTAAAGTCTTGTATTTATTAGTGAATGAGTTATTTAGGTTTCTCTTTCACCTAGTGACAGAGAGCTGTCATCCTGTCTGTGCATTAGGGGATTAGATTTACAAACTTCTTTACTGGTTGCGGCTGACCATCACAAGGTCTTATGCATCTGCTGGTTTGGTCATTATTCTCCATGTTCACCCAATCCTTAAACTGTGATTAATTGGTGGTCTAAGCCTTGTAGTCTGGGGGTGTTCACACATGTCTGGAATCAAGCAAAGTAGAAGTGGTTATCTGGCTTGAACAAACATCATTCCTTCCATTCATCCATCTGCAACATTAAGTTGAATTTGTAATGTCTTGAGCATCTCCGAGCTACAACCTAGGAGAGTTTCTTGGGGTGATAACATTAATTGGTGCTGTTGTCGAGGAGAGGAGATTGAAGCTCAACTTCCTTGGGAGAATGACACAGTTCTAGCTTTGACAATAGAAAAAGCTTGGGCACATTTCTGGTTGTAATCATGTATCTGGTGACTCTACTGGATAACTGACCTAGTGGTGACTCCAAATTATAGTTCTGGCTTAGTTTGTGAGGCATACCTGGAGAAATCCTTAGAAATCACCAACTGACCCAGTGCCTGACCCTAAGAAGATTGTTAAGCAGAGGAAGACATCATTGGAAGGAGCATTAGGATCAGGTAAGCATAAGAAATCTTATGTATCTCTACAGGAGAATATTATAACTGAGAATGTACATTTTGAAGATATAGAGCCTAACATTGTTAGTGAAGAAATACCCTTAGAGATTCATAAAGCTCCTTGTTCATTTAGTTCCACTTTGGATCTCAGTCCAAAAGAAGCATCCCATATAATCCATCATATTCCTTTGTCTCTGTCATCTATTTCACTGCTCCCTACCATCCAATCTGCCAGTATCCTTCCACCTACCCCAGTCATGGGAGGCCAATAAGCACCCACCAAGATGGAAAGAATCATAGCTGCTAGGTATGGACCCTTGGTCTTGCCTGTTCCTTTGAATGCCATGCCTACAAGAGAACACCAAAAATATATGCCTAAATTCACTGACACAGAGGGAGTAACAGCTGAAGAATAACTTGAATCTTTTTATAGTTATGCTAATAACCTAATATCAGTGAGGATGATGTGTGGATGAGAGTATTTGTCTAGAGCCTTGATGGAGAGGCCAAAAAGTGGTTCATAGAATTGACCCCTAGGTCTATTGCTGACATTGAAGCATTGGATGATGTATTTCTAAAGCATTGGGGAGATAAAAAAGACTTGCTATATTACTATACTGAGTTTGGTAACTTGAAGAGGGAGAATGGGGAATCATTGCCTGATTTTAAGGAAAGATTCAATCGTATGTATAGTAAGATGCTAGTTGAAGTAAAGCCTACCCCCACCTCTACCAAAATTGCCTGCACTAGTGCCTTTGACTCTAATTTCTGCCTACTATTGAGAGAAAAAAGATGTGCCACTCTAGCTGAAACGCAAGATGCAGCACTAGAAGTGGAATCTAATATTATGGCTGCAGAAAACCTCAAAAGTCATGTTGATAGAAGGAGGCAGAGAGGTGAGGCTTCTTCTTCCTCTACTTCCTCTTCAGAACCTAAGTTAGACAAAATGACTAAAATGATAGAGTCATTGGCTACCGAGATATCTAAGCTGAAGGTTTAGCAGAGCTCAGGAAAAACAAGGCTTCCAAACACTTTTTCTCTAAGAAACCCAAATCCATTCAGAAGAGAAAATGAACAGTTGCAAATCATTCAGATGGGTAAAGAAGCAAATGAAGAACAAAAAGTTAAGGCTCCTTTCCAAAATGTAGTCATGGAGGAGGAGTAGTTTGAAGAGGAGGACGAGATTCATTGCATGGAAGATAAAGGTAGTGCTGCCTTTTTGACATTGGCTACCTATGAAGAATCATTGCTATAGGACCAAAACAGTCAAAGGTGTGACAGAGAGGCTATTCTGTAGACTGATGAACAACAAAGATACAATTTGAGGTCAAGGGCAAACAATGTCAAGGAGAATCCTACCTAAAAGGTTGTTGTCCCAATATAGCAACAAAATACCAGACAGAAAAGGCCAGTAGTTGATCCAGTCATCCTCAAAGCACTAGCTCAAGAGGTAAGAGGTCCTGATAAGTCCCCTTCCCCTTTTAGCTTTGAATCAAAAGTCCAGAAGTTAAAAATATATGTGCCTCTAATAGAACTAGCGAAGAGTGAAGATTTTAGAAAGCCTATCCTTGATTCTCTTGGGCTGAAAGCCATACAAGACCCCACCGACTATGTCAATTTGCAAGATGCTAAGCCTGCAGTTGTGTTTAGCCCAATGATGGAACCTGCTGATGATAATTCTCCATCATTTTATGTCTCCTTGACCATTCATGACAAAATTCTCCACAATTGCTAGCTAGACATAGGGGCCAGCCACAATCTGATGCCTAAAGTTGTCATGGAAGAGTTAGGTCTTGATATCACCAGACCATATCATGATATATTCTCCTTTGATTCAAGAAAGGCAAAATGCCTAGGATTAATCAAAGACCTAGCCATTACCCTAACTCAGCTACCCATAAAGAGCATGGTGATGGACATTGTGGTAACAGATGTACCTCCTAAATTTGGCATGCTACTATCTAAGGGATGGATTAAAAGACTAGGTGGGACACTACAGAATGATTTATCTTATGCCACTGTCCCAGTCTTTGGAGGATAAAGCAAGAGATTGTATAGAGAAGCACAACTGACCTACATCATCAGCGATGAGGAAAATCCTTCCAATCATCCCATTTATGCTGTGGACACTGAATTTGGAGCATGTATTCTCCAAATTGAAGAGACTCAGAAGGCCTCAATGTAGATTAAGAAATCAATGAATCAGGCCAGGGAAGAGTAAGGAAATCAGGTTTGGGAGATGTTCTTCGATGGAACATGTTCCAGGGAGACTGCAGGAGCAGGGGTAGTGTTGATATCCCCGAAACAAGAAAGCACACATCTATCTTTTAAGCTGACTTTCCAAGTCACAAACAATGTAGCAAAGTATGAGGTTCTGATATTGGGCCTCAATGTAGCTAAAGGCAGAGGAATCAGGAACATAGAGGTGTTTGGAGATGTTGATCTTATTATTCAGCAAGTGAACAAAAATTTTCAAGAAAAGCACCCAAGGCTGAAAGCATATAGAGATGAGGTATGGAGACTCAAAGATTCTTTTGATAATTTTTGTATCTCCTATATTCCTAGAGTTAAAAATTAGCTTGTTGATTCCCTTGCTGCAATTGCTAGCATGTTTATCCCTCCCATGCCTCCCAGGCTAGTGTATGAAGTCCAGATGAAATATAGACCATCCTTGCTTGATAATGTCCAACATTGGAAAGTTTTTGAAGATAATGTTGAAGTGAATAGGTTTCTGCAATTCATTGATGAGTTCTTTGAAATGCAAATTGACCAAGAGAATGAAGCCTTGGAAGAAAACCCCTTGGAAGAAAGCCCCCAGCCCTGGCTTAGAAACAAAATTGGTAGAGATAGCATTATCTAATTGCCCAACAATTAGATACCTAAGGGTCTAGTTCCTTTAGAAAAGTTGTTTGACCAGAATGATGTGCCTTATAAGGCTACCCAAAAAGAAGATCAATCTACAGTCTGTAAGCATAACATACGGAGTCCAGATCATCCAAGATACATAAATATGTCTACCCATCTATCTGCTGACTAGAGTTCTGAGTACTGCAATTTAATGAAGCAATTTGCTGATGTTTTTGCCTAGGAAAATAGTGACCTGAAAACTTATGACAAAAATATCATCCAGCATAAAATTCCTCTAGACAAAGACACCATCCCTTTCAAGCAGAAGCTAAGACCAGTAAACCCTTTGCTCCTTCCTTTGATTGAAAAAGAAATCAATAAATTATTGGCTGCCAAAATCATAGTCCCTCACAAATATTCAAATTGAATAGCCAATTTGGTAGTGGTAAGGAAGAAAAGTGGAGAAATCAGACTTTGTGTTGATTTTAGAAACTTAAACAAATGGTCTAAGAAAGACAATTATCCTCTACCCAAGATGGAGCATTTGCTGCAGAAGGTCTCAGGGGCCAAAGTGATGTCTTTCCTGGATGGATTTTCAGGGTATAACCAGGTTGATGTACATCCAGATGACCAAGAGAAGACTGCATTTACCACTCCTTTGGGCACTTTTATGTATTCCAAGATGCATTTTGGGCTGATGAATGCTGGAGCCACATTTCAGAGAGCTATGGATATAACATTTGTGGGAGAGAAGGATAAGTTTGTTCTTATTTACCTTGATGATATAACAGTATACTCCAACAACCATCAGGACCATTTGCAACATGTGAAGAAAGTGTTCTTGAAGTGCAGAAGGTTTGGGATTTCAGTTAATCCTAAAAAGTCATAGTTTGCTTTAGAAGAAGGCAAGCTATTAGGACATGTTGTTTCTGCTGCAGGTGTCCCAATTGGCCTAGAAACAATAAGAGCCATGCAAATCTTGTCTGTCCTGAGATCAAAGAAGGATATCTAGTCCTTTCTGGGCAAGATAAATTTTGTGAGGAGGTTTATCCCAAATTTTACAGAACTTGTGAATCATATTACCTCCATGTTGAAAAAGGGGTCAGAGATCAAATGGACTAATGTAGCAAGAAGATCCTTTGAGTCCATTAAGGAAGCTATTATGGAAGCTCCTATTTTAATCAATCCAGATTATAGCAAGGAGTTCCACATATTTTTGTTTGCCTCTGATGACACCCTTGCAGTAGTTTTAATGCAAGCAGATGAAGAAGGCTCAAAGCGTCTAGTGGCATTCTTCAGCAAAACTTTAAGAGATGTTGAGCTAAAGTATGATATCATTGAAAAACAAGCTTATGCTCTTATCAAATCTTTGAAAACTTTTAGGATTTACATTTTGCATTCCAAGATAATTGCATATGTGCCCTCTACTTCAATAAAGGACGTCCTAACACAACCTGATGCTAATGGAAGAAGGGCTAAATGGATTGCAAAGCTTATTGAATTTATCATAGAACTGAATCCCACCAAGTTGGTCAGAAGTTAGGGCCTTGCCAGATTAATGGCTGAAGAAAATTGCAGAATGTTGGACATGAATTTGATGAGTATAATTTTAGAGAATGGTCAAACAGAAGAAGAACCAGCCGAACCTGGAAAAGATCAATCATTGGAAGAAAATCTAGCTTCTTGTGGATGGTATGCTACAATAGCTCAATTTTTGCTGAAGCTAGAAGTCCCTATAGGTCTTAGTCCAAGCCAAGCCAGAACTATTAAACTCAAGGCAACTAGACATTGCATTCATGAAAATCTGCTCTACGAGTGGGACCCCTCTAGAATTCTTTTGAGGTGTCTCAACAAAGAACAATCCATGGAAGTTATGCAGCAGTTTCATTCCAGCATATGTGGAGGGCATCATTATTGGAGAACTACAGCCTACAAGATCCTTAGGGCTAGATATTATTGGCCCACCTTGTTTGTTGATGTCTTTTCATTTGTTAAATCATGTGACAGGTGCCAAAGATTTGAAGGGAAACAACAACTGAAGTCCCTACCCCTAAAACCCATACATGTTAATGGCCCTTTCTAGCAGTGGGGCTTGGATTTCATTGGAGAAATCAATCTCCATTCTAGTGGCCAGCACAGATGGATATTAGTAGCCACTAATTACTTCACTAAATGGATTGAAGCAATCCCTATCAGAAAGGTTAATCATCATATGGTCATGAAGTTCTTGACAGAGAATATCTTCACTAGGTTTGGGTGTCCACATAAAATAATCATAGATAATGCAGCAGCCTTCAAGGAAAAAGAGTTGGTGGACATGTGTGACTCAATGGGAATTAGGCTTGTTCATTCCACCTCATACTACCCTCAAGGAAATGGTCTAGTAGAATCGTCCAACAAAAGCCTGATAAGGATAATTAAGAAGCTATTGGAAGACAACAAAAAGAATTGGGATTCTAAGCTTAGGTATGCACTGTGGGATGATAGAGTAACAACCAAGAAATCCATAGGGAGTTCTCCATTCAAGTTGGTATATGGCACTGAGGTTGTGTTCCCAATTCAGTTAACCATCCCTATGGCAAAGTTCATACAAGAAGAGGAGAATGGGGAAGAAGACATGGAAAAAAGGATCACTGATTTAGCAGAGGTACATCAAATCAGAGAACAACTGGTCGAAAAGTCTACAACACATCAAAGGAAAGTCAAGGAATTTTTTGATAGGAGGAAAAAAATAGATAATTTTCAGATTGGGGACTTGGTTCTTAAATGGGATGCACTGGAAGAGAAGAAAGACAACCATGGTAAGTTTCATGCTTTATGGACAGAGCCTTTTATTATTTCTCAGATCCAAGGGAAAAATACTTTCATACTGCAAAGCAGGGAAGGGGAGATAGTTTTTGATGGCCCAGTTAATGGGCGATTTTTTGAAAATTTATGTTGTTTAAGGTCTTCTGGCCTTAAGACTGTAAATATGTTATTTTCTTAGTTTCGTGTAGGCTCAGTTAGAATCCATGCCCAATGGAACACTAGGGAATTTTGCTAATCTGATTTTCACAGAAAGGCATTGGTCTGCAAGTTCTTGAGACCTCACAAGGAGGATCTCATCCCTAGAAGGAGCCAGTGTTAGCTCTGCTATAACTATGGTCTTTTGAAAAGCCGATATAAGCCTGGTCATATTATTCATACTCAAAAGAGGCCTCGCACCAATCATCTTTCTCCTTCTCCTTCACTCCGCGTACACTCCCATAACCCTGCTATCTCTGTTTTTCCTCCAAAACCTAGGATAGGCCCTTGTTTTCCCAAGACCTAAGTGCAAAGCTTAAGCCCCCGAAAGTTTGTATTCACGTGACCCCATGCTCCCATAATTCATCACCACTTCTAATTATGGTTGTCGATCGCCGCACCTCAATCTAATGGTCCCCCATTGCATCCGATGAATAACCTGCTCATTTGGTTCCCCACCGTTCAATCATCACTGCCGCGATCGGACGGCATTCGCTCTCCCTACGCCCGTGAAGTGACAACGTGTTAACATGTGATGGAAATTGGTTTCATTCCTCCACCGCCATGCATCACACATTGATTGAGATTGCGCGCCATGGTACTTTTACCACTTTATGCCCTAAAGTGGTGCAATCAATACTGCGTGCCGCCAAAACCGCTATTCTGCTCGATGACCATTGGATCTGCCCACCCGACATTCGATGGCCCGCACTCACTCCCCCTTCGTATCTCCCAATACGTTCCACTTAGTGATCTCCGTCATTTATCCGCTTGATTTGATGGTTGATTTCCTTCCTCCATCATACTCTTATATCTGCCATGTAGTCCACTTGCTCTGACCATTCCGTGCGCCCGAAGGATGAAGACGACCATCTACCAGTACTTGGTGCATTTCCTCCTCGACCACCACATTCAACAGATTGTATGCTCGAGAAGAATAAGGACAAGGCTTGAGCAAATAACTTCATTCAACAGGTATGGGATTTCATCCTATATGACACTCAACATGCCCAAGAGGACAGTAGAGCACATGAAAGGATCAAATTGATCCGCTACAGCAAGCAACCACACTCAGAAATCTACCAGGTAGTTAAAGCAGTTGCTGGTCAATTACGACCCCTCCACACCTATAACGGTCGAGTGCCTTTGTAATGAAACTCTATATATACCCAGAAACAAGATGTAATCAGGGTTGATGGTTGTTGTTTTGATGTAAGGTTTAACTTTCGAAGACTGTAACTACTTTGATACTTGTAGCTTCTCGTCTTCATTTTCAGCTAATACAAGCTTCTTTTGTTGTTGATTACTCACTTTCCATTCCTATTTTGTTCCAGGTTGTGCCTGATATGTTGTTTTCCTGAACTTTTGAGGTTGAACATTAGAGGAGCTGTCATCCTATCTCTATGTTAAAGTCTTGTATTTATCAGTGAATGAGTTATTTAGGTTTCTCTTTCACCTAGTGACAGAGAGTTGTCATCATGTTTGTGCATTAGGGAATTAGATTTGCAGACCTCTTTACTAGTTGTAGCCAGCCATCGCAAGTCTTGTGCATCTGTTGGTGTGGTCAGTATTATCCATATTCACTGAATCCTTAAACTGTGAGTAATTGGTGGTCTAAAGCCTTGTAGTCTGGGGGTGTTCATGCATGTCTGGAGTCAAGCAAAGTAGAAGTGGTTATTTGGCTTTAACAAGCATCATTCCTTCCATTCATCCATCTATAACATTAAGTTTAATTTGTAATGTCCCGAGCATCTCCGAGCTACAACATAAGAGAGTTTCTTGGGGGTGGTAATAGTAGTTTCATTGAGACATGACTTAGAGAAGTAAAAAATAGAGTTCTCTCAATATCAGAAGCTTGAAGGTAGCACAAAGGTCTTTGATGATATTCTTGTTAAAAAAGGTTCCCCTCTCATCAAGATTGATGTGGGTTTCAAGGAAAAACCAAGCTTCAAGATTTTGAATGCTGAAGGGTCAACTTCCCATGTAATGGGCATTCAAGATTATAACAACAACAAAGAAAGAAAGGTTGTTGGACAATAACATCAGCATGAAAAGCAATAGCAATGAGAGAAGAAAGGGTAGCAATAAAAGGCCAAGAAGCAGCATCTAGTAGTGCAATAGAAGGCTAAGAAGAACCAAAAGGCTAAGCAACAACAACCGATATTGTAGTAGAAGAGTTCGAGGTAGTTTCAAGAAAGAGTGCACGATAGAAATTCAAGCTCTCATAGAAGGAACACGAAGAGGCAATAGAGATCCTTTTCTACTCAATGACAAAGCTTACACATAAGAGGTAAACTCTGTCATCAAAAGCCTTTTCATTGATATATTTTTATTTGAATTATTTTGGACATAAATCCATAGATTGTAGATGGCATACAAGGAAGAAATATGCGCTGGGTAGCAACAATCCAAGAATGCACAAAAAGGCTAGGAGAAGGCATTTTGGCCATGATAGGAGTTTTGGCAAGAATTTTGTGAGGAATGGTGACTCCTCTGCCCCAGTATTAAGCCATGTTGAATGCTACAACTGTTGTAATCATGGGCATAAGAGATATGACTACAGAAATGAGAAGAAATGGAATGCTTCTGATCATATGCATGTGAATGCAACAACTTGGGATTTTAAGATATGGAGAAAGAATGGATTTTAGAAATACATACTTGCCTTCAGTGCTATATGTCAAAAGAGAAAGATGAAAAGAAGAGGAAGCAATAAGAAGGATGATCCTCTTATCCATGTGATGGACCTCTCTATAAGGTAGAAAAACATCAAAATGATTTGGGTGAAGAAAGAGGAGGTAAAAGAGAAGGTTCCTCTACCCATGTAGAAGTGAGAAGAAGCCCAAACAGGGGCAAAGAAGAAGATGGAGAGCAATTATTCTTATAGGACTCGACCATTGAAGGTTTGTAGGAAGAAGGGGGATGATCTACTAGAGGAGAGTAGATCCTCTATTTCTCTTTAGTGAAGGAAGAGAATGGCCTCATCGGAGGTTGAATAAGTCAAATGCAAGAAGCCAAAAAGAATAAACAGAAAGGTGCATCTGATTGATGAAGGTATGGTTGTGTTTCCTTAATAATTACAAGAATGAATTGGTTTATTTTGAATGTATCACCATTGAAAAGGAGGAGTACAACCAACATGAGGAGAACCAACAATATCTTATGTTGTGGGAAGAATATGGGCTAAAGTGGAAGTGTGGAACGATAGGAAGCTCATAGTCAAGTCAGTTCCATAGGATCAATCCCCATGTAGAGGCAAGAAAGCTGTTGCAAGAGATCGAAGATTATTGGCCCAGGGGGAGCTTATTTGATAAGAAGTATTAGGTAATAATGGCCAACCTTAGAGAGGAAGATTGAGAAAATCAAAGGTTTGCGTCTTTGGTGAAATACTCCTATTTCATCTAAGTTGTAAGTTTGATTATGTATATCAGACTTGTGTTCATGAAACACAATTGGTGCATGCTTTTCATGTCCCTTAAACCTCAATTGGTATCACTATGTCAATTGGTTGTGTTGTGCTCATGTTGAGTAAACCTTGTGTACAAATGGACACTTCTTTCTGAAATAAAGTATTAGAGTTTTCCTGGTACAATGTTCCATTTGTATCATTTCCTTTGGTGAAATTGGTATTAGTTGAGAGGAATTACCTATTGAATGAGTATCATCTCAAGGGGAGAAGTGGAGATGCTCAAATAATGTGATCGTAGTCTCGGAATCAGCAGGAACAATGAAGAAGTGTGAGCAGAAATGCATCATCATTAATTGATATTTGCAATAGAAATAATACCATGAGCAGTTTAATTGGTATCAATCTTTAAATTGATACAAAATATTCATTAGTAGAGAGAGTGCTCAACCATTAGCCATAAGGTGTCCAAAACTGGAGGCATTCAAATCAAAGGCAATATATGTTTAGGGGGAGAATATCAAATATGCCTAGTTTATGGAGCAGCAGTAGCAACAACCTTGGTAGAGATGTTTGCGAAGAAGAATGCACATCTCAACAGCTAGACTTTGGTCTACATAGCCAAGTGATTGCATGGGGAGAGAAATATGGCTTGTAGCCCCTTACCATTGATGTCAAAAGGGGAGAGAATTTTTGGAGAAGTACTAATGGCCTATGCACAAGAAAGAATTCCACTATTGTCCCATGCAATGAGATGTGTGGAAGTAGCATGAGGTTTGGCCATCACATGAAGATAAGGATGGAGTGTTGCCATCAATGTAAAAGGGGGAGATTGTCAGACAATTACCATTGTCTAGATGGATAATGGCCTAGTGAATGCATCTACACGTGTGTTGGCATTAATGACAACAATCATGTTGGGGAGATCTGTTGGGAAGTTGACATTGCCTAACTGTTGATAGGAGTGTTGGCATTTATGTCAACCAAACTAGCTCAGATGCTTGTCGCAACAGATCTTGGCAGTGATGGCCCAGGAGGAATCTCATGGTAGATGAAGGATACGTGTGGAGAATAGTCATAGTAACAGGGTTTTTGGAGAAGACATAAACCAATGATTATAGTGATGGACTAGTAGGAAGTCCATGGTAGTTGTAGGCTTCATGCAAAGGATCACCATGGTGGTTTTGATTCTAGTTGTTCAAAGAGTCAACGAGAAAAATAATGTCAGAGATCTTGGAGCCATATTAGAGGTAGCAGATGGGCTCAAAGACTACATTAGACCCTCCCCATTGGATAATGCTCTGAACAAGATTTCCAACTATATGTGGAAGTCCAACAATGGACTCCTAGATCAAAAGATATGGTTTGCTGAAGTTTAAGGATTGAAGCCTTCGGAAGGAATATCGACAATTTGGTTTATCAGAGATCACATATCATAGGTCCATAGATATCGATGAGCGCAACATAAGAGCATAAACTATATCACCAATCACAACATTAGAGCATCAAATATATTAGAAATCACAACATCAGAGCATCAGGCATATTGGTGATCGAATATCGGAGGTCCATAGATATCGCCGCATAACAACATTGTAGTTAGGCATATCGATGGTCGGAGAATAAAAAATTCTGAACAGGAGAACCTTTTAAAAGTTGCGATACAGGTGAAGCACTGATAGCATTAAAAGCTAATGGGAACATAGATAATGGATTAACAAATGATTTCATCACAAAACTAAAGGTGGGTGAGCCCTTTCCTCTCTCGTTTAGCAAGGCACATGGCAAGATATTATTGGATTTGATAAGGACACATGGCAGGATCAGATTGGCTCTAATAAGGGACAAATCACAACTGGTGTCATCATGATGTGGCAGTATAGAAGGACACATGGCAGTCACATTCAACCATATTGGGTGGTCTAATGGGCCATAACCTAGTGACACATGTCACCTCTAAGGAGTTGTCACAAGGTAGTGATAACATCATATTGAAAGTGGGTGATCATAGAATTCAATGTGTCGAAACTCTATAACATATCAAGTATTGAAAATTTTCAATATAAGGTGTCTTCGATATTAGGTTGGCACCATGGCCACAAAGACTCAAGGAACCAAAGGTGTGGAACTATGGCCACGCATTGAGAGCTATGGGCTATATTAGAAGTGGGAATATAGCAGATCGAAAGTTAAATCCCCAATTTGAAATTTTCGATGAGAGGGGATATGATATTTGGCTAGTGCATGGTCAAGAAGGACTTAAAGAACCAAGGGTGTTAACCACTTAACAATGGAAGAATGGCCCTTGGAAAGAGTCTAAACTCTAGCACCTCAAGCCTAAGTGACAAATCATAACCCTCGGTCCTATGGTGAGAAATGCGGGAAGGGCTATGAAGAAGGGGCTGGTCATATAAGAGATTAGCAATCAGAAGATTATAATACTACACCACTTTGAAGTTGCAATATGGAATCACCACGATAAGGAAGTACATGGATTGAAAGAGGGTATGGGTTGACAGTTACAAAGTTGAATGTAGGAGCAAAGGAGGTGGTCTTAGGATTAATGACCACTGGAAAATATGATTAGGTCAAGGTGGCAAGGACCACAATCTTCGAGAAAGAGTGTTGGTTTTGCCTTCAGATGAGACAAGACATTCCTTTGCTCAGATGCATGTCTCAGTGAGTTAAGTGGATGAGTGGTTTAGCTACCATAGAAAAAATGCAGATAGACATAGTTGGCTCATTGAGTCATATGGATTAGCATAAAACTCTAATATAAGGCAATAAGGAAAATTTTCCACACAGAAGCCATGGCGAAGTAAAACCAAGTCATGTGAAACCTTGAATAAGCACAGAGAGCCACAGTGACAAGAGTGTTTTTCACAGAGAGGACTGTGCCTTATTGCCATGTGCAAATGGATTGAGAATTCATTCTTAGTATGGAGAAACTATCAAAGTTCCCATTCTCATGGTTAATGAAATGGCAGTGACCAAGTCAGACACAAAAATAAAATGAAGGGTCATGCCGAGGTATAATCATGCAGCATGAAGACATGACAAATTGGAAACAACAATCGGGAGGCAGCAAAGGAACAAAACCCAGGAGCTCAGTTGAGTAAAGTGGGGAGCGGCATAGTGGCTAGTGAGCTAATTGGAAAAGCTTTGAGTTTCTGCACTACTATGTAAGGCTGAGTGAGAGCTTGTTGTGTAGAGAGAGGTCGAGAGTGCCTATGTAGAGGTAAGAGACTTTGAGATTTGTGTTGTGTGTTAGGCAGAAGTTTGTTGGCCACTGTGTGAGCAAGGAAAAAGTTTCCTGTGTGTTGTGTGAGGAAGGCTAAAGTTTCCTGTGCTGGTTGAGTAAGGTCATAGTTGCATGTGTTGTATGAAAAAGGTCGAAGGTTCCTGTGAAGTGAAAGAAGGCCGAGATATGTGTGTGCGTTGTGAGAGAAAAAGGCCGAGAGATGAGTGACTACTGATGAATGCAAGAGATAGAGCTACGTGGACTAAGATGAGTGACTGTTGTTGAGAATATCAGTGAGTCGCTATAGAGTGAGCAGAGTGAGTAGAGAATAAAGTTGATATTAATCAGAGTGGTTCGAAAATTACAGAGGACATTTAGTTCATATTTGAGTGTGGGTCAGTGTCTGTATACAAGAAGTTTGTGCTTCCATCTCGAATGGGCCTTGAGAAATCTTAGGGGTTGGTGCCTCTTGCAAGTTGGCTTGCAAAAATCCAAGGAGCTGCAAGTTGGTGCTTGCAAAAAATCCATGAGGTCGGTGCCTCACATGGTGCTTCTGGTAAGCTGGACAGGTGTCTATAAAAAGAGGGAGTTGGTGCTAGCAAACAATCAAAGGGAGTTGGTGCTTCCCGTGAGTGGGTGATAACAAAAAAGATTGATTTAATAAAGTAGGTTCTCTTATTTACATCAATAACAACAACAAAAATTGCTGGATTTTTTCCTAAAGGGTTTCCACGTAAAACCTTATGTCTCATTTGCATGATGTTCATGGTGTATATCCTTGTATGTTGATTTCATGTTGCTTCCATGTTACATATTTCTACTCATTATATGGATGAGTGCCAATATAGAATAAGTAAAGTAAATAATCATAAAAAGTTTAAATTTAGCCTTAATATTGATTCACCCCCCTTCTCAGTATTATCATTATTTCCAATAGATTGAAATAAACAAATCAACAAAAAGTATCATTTGATTAAATATCATGTAGAGGCTAAGGCTATTAATTTAATACATTGTCCCACTATTGATAACAATAAAAACATCTTCACTAAACCACTTGAAAGAGAAAAGTTGAAAAATTCAAAATGATGCTTCGACTTACAAACACACCTATGGCTTAATTGTTGGG